>CM044400.1:30165000-30375000 GCA_024322285.1 Musa beccarii
ATGACAAAATCTTGTTGCTTTATCGAAGGAAATCCTCCCTCTCCTTGTATAAATAAACATCGAGTCTACTAGTTGTAATATATCATTTTCTATTACGTTTCAATCTTAATATAGTATCAGAGCTCCTTACCTAGAGCAAGCTCCTCACTGATCTCCTCCTCCCTCATGCTTCCTCTGCATTCACGGGCGAAAGCTTTCTTTCCCTCCACCGCCGTCAGCAGATTCCTGTTCCCTCTCCTTGTTGCCGATAGTGAATCTTCCCTTCCCCTTCCCAAGATGACGACAGTCATCCTGTAGTCGTCGCTTCCTTCCCAGCAATAACTCCGGTCGCATCCTCCTACTGTTGCCGGCTTTTTTCGACCAACGGATCTTCGCCCTGGCACTCTTCGCTGCCTCCTCTTAGGCAGCAACCACAGACTCTCTTCTCCTCGGTGACTGTGGCGCATCCTTGGTGCACGGCGATAGTTTCTTCTTTTTCGCCCATGCCGCTCGTCCCCTGCAAACGCAGAAGAATGAAGTCTCTCGCCTCTCTTCGTGGTCACCTCCCATCGTAGACTCACCCTATTTCAGATTGATGCGTCTTCTCCGTCGACAACCGCTCTCTTCTTCCTTCAGTGGCTGCCCTCTACCACCGCTAATCTTCCTCATCGGTGGACTTCAATCATCCTCCTCTTCCTGCTTCTGGAACCCATTCGAGCAGTGGGCACCAATTTCCGTAAGCGTTGCAGGTGAAGCAGCCTTGGCGTCGTTGCACTACACCTGGCCGGACCCGCAGTCGCCGATAGCGCAGGAGTCGCATCCGGCTGCATCGAACAAGCACCCCGTGCAAGCCCAGAAGTGGTTGGACTAGTCGAAAAGGACCGATGGGGTGATAGAGATTTCCCCCTTCCTCGCTGTCCAGCGATAGTGATTACTCTGATCTCCTCGGCGACATAGACAGACTTCAAATCTTGCTACTTTTGCTCATCTCTAACGGTGGAGAATGATCTTCCGCTGACTCTCCTCCCTGCAACCCATTGAAGCTGACTGCCTCCTCTCCATTGCCCCTTCAGCCATCGAACCAAGCTGCACACTGTGATCTGCACCAATCGCATAATTTGCACCAAACAGCCGAAGCTTCCCGTGCGAAAGACATAGCAGCATACTTCTTCCTATTCTGATCTGCTTCACCAGAGACGAGAGAGAGCAGTCACAACCCTCTGCCGTTGATCTCTAAACGTGCTCCAGGAGGCGATCGAGGCCTACCTCATTCGTCGTTTTGCACCAAAAATCAACAACTGTAACTTTCCCTTGCTTCACCTCTTTCTTCCACATCACTGGTAGCGCTCTCACCACTACTATTGCAATGTTGATCTACCAAATCAATCTCAACTAGTCTCTATGGCGAAGGAGGGCAACACAGGATAAATTGAAAGGTGAACAACTATTCACCATGACGGAGGCAAACAACACAGGAAACAATTGACAGGTGATGGAAAGGAAGCTAAGGCCACACAAGGAGAAGATTTACAACTTCCACCTCCTCTTTTTGGATATTTGCCTCGTCAGAATGTCTTCATCGTCTACTTCTGATATTCGAGTTATTGTTTCTGTAGGGAATCATAATGCGTCTCTATATACAGGACTTATCTCCATCAATGCTGCCACGTTAATCCCTTTCAAGTTATCAAAAGGCGGCAACTACGCATCTTGGTGAGCCTAGTTTACCAACCTCCTATTTGGATACGACTTACTAGGCTACGTCGATGGCTCTCTTAGTCGTCCACCAGCAATGGTGAACATCCCTGGAGAACTTAGTCCAGTACGAAATCTAGCTCATAAACTATAGTTACGTCAAGACTGTCTCATCTTTCAAGCTATTCATGCTTCAGTTGCTGGATCTGTCGCACCATTGATATCTTCATGTGCGACTGCTGTAGAAGCATAGTACAAGTTGCAAACAACTTTGGCAAATTATTCACGTACTCGCATGCTCAACCTACTATCCAGTCTAATGAAAACAAAACAAGAGGGAAGTACCATTGCTGATTATCTATAAAATATTAAAGTTATCATCAATGACTTGGCTTTGATAGGTCATTCCCTTTGTGATTAAGATATCATAATCCATACCCTCAATGGCCTAGGAGATGAGTTCAAGGAATTGGCAGCCATAATTCGAGCACGTGATTCACCAATATCATTCGAAGAATTCTATGATAAGTTGACTGACTACGAGACATACTTGAAGCGCAAGGATAAGTTGCTCAGACCATCCATTACAGCTCAAGTCAGTCAAAAGTCCAAGAGAAAGAGTAACTAGTATCAGAAGCACATCAACAAAGGTTTAGCCAAAATGACTCTTGACCCTATGGGTCCCAAATAGACCTCCTTTATTCTGCCTCCTTAACATTTCTATTAAGGTGGCAACTCTAATAACTATCAGCCCTGACATCCTGACTTTACAACACAACAAAGAGTTGTCTGCAAATTATGTGATAAAGTCGGACACTGCAAAAGTCTGTCAGTCTCGACCTAAACTCCCTGCTCCATCATGGTGGCCTCAGGTGAATCTCATGACTACACCGACTACAAATTAACCCAATTGGATTGTGGACTCTGGCGCCTCTTATCACATCACTTCTGATTTGCAGAACTTGTCCATCCACAACAACTATGATGACAATGAAGATATCATCATCGGTGATGGTAAAGCAATTTCTATTACTTATACTGATTCCATAATGCTTAATTCATATACCGCAAGTTTTACACTCGATGATGTTTTGTGTGCACCTCACATTAAGCGAAAACTCATTTCCGTTTCTCAATTCTGTAAACACAACAATACTTCTATTGAATTCTTTCATGATTCTTTTCTTGTTAAGGATTTGAACATGCGGGCATCCTTGGTCCAAGGCTAGAATAGAGGCAACATTTACGAATGGCTGTCAACCCCACAAGTAACCCAACCCATTGTTCACTTTTCAGTTGCAGCTTCAATTGATGTGTGGCATCGTCGTCTTGGTCATCCTTCATCCTTTATCCAACAAAAATTACTTTCTCATTATTCTCTTTCCAGTTTTAAATTAAGTAACTTTATAACTCATTGTGATGCTTGTCTTAGCAATAAAAGTGATAGACAACCCTTATCTCGTTCTAAACCGTTTGAAATTATTTATACGGATGTTTGGGGCTCTGCACCCACCATTTCTTTTGATAAATTCAAATTTTATGTTATTTTTATAGATTATTTTAGTAAGTACACATGGTTGTACCTTTTTCATATAAATCTGAAGTTTTCACGGTCTTTACTAACTTTAAAAAGTTGGTTGAGAACTACTTTCAATCTACCATAAAAATGGTCTACTATGATGGTGGAGGTGAATATCAAGCCTTGACATCCTATCTCTCAGCTCATGGTATACAACACCTCAAGTTACCCCCACATACTCCTCAACTAGTTGGCTCTATTGAATCCAAACATCGACCTATAGTTATAATTGGTCTCACACTTCTACATCAGACCTTCATGCCTCCAATCTTTTGGTCAGTAGCCTTTCAAACTGCAGTCTATCTTATCAATCGTATGCTTACTCCAGTCTTACAATATCAGTCTTCATTTGAAATACTATTTCATAAATCTTCAAACCTTCAAAAACATAAAGTATTTGGCTGTCTATGTTATCCATGGTTACGTCCCTATGCCTCCCATAAGTTAACTTCATGATCTAAACCTTGTGTCTTCATCGGATACTCTCTTGAACATAACACTTTCCGATGTTATAACCCTCAAACCTAACAAGTCTTTATATCACGTCACATTATTTTTGTGAAATCTACTTTTCCTTTCCACAACCATGAGTCTCCTACCGTGCAAGTCACTCTGGCAAATATTTATCACTGGAGTATACCTCCGACCTTGTCAGACAAGACCCCTATGACACCGTCTAGTTCTTCCTCTCAGGATCCACACTCTACTACTCTTCCAGTTCAATAGTTGTGTATTCCTTCCTTTACTCCTCCAATCCCTCCTTCTCAAGTTCTGCCCATTAATGAGCCACACATTTAGAACCTCAATCATTTTTTTTACCTCATTCTAGACCCAATGGTACTGAAGTACCTCAGCCTGACCTAGCTCGTGTCAATAACTCTCCACCACCTCTACCAATAATACAACCTCATAGTCCTATAGCCTTCGAACATCTAATGACAACACGCTCAAAGAGTGGTATTTTTAAACCACGTCAAATCATTGACTTATAGACTATCACAAAATCCTCACTTAAGACTATTGAGCCAATCACATTCACTCAAGCCCAAAAATCTCCATACTGGCGTAAAGCCATGTATGAAGAATATGATGCCCTACTTTATAACTCAACATAGTCTCTTGTACCCTTTCATCACACATAAAACATCATCGAGTGTAAGTGGGTCTTTCAAATTAAACAAAACTCTAATGACATATAAAGCACGACTAGTCGCCAAAGGATTTCATCAACGACCCGGTGTTAATTTCACTGAGACATTTGGTCCCATTGTTAAACCCACAATAATATGACTTATCCTGAGTTTGGCTACTACTAAAGACTGGCAATTATGATAATTGGATGTTAATAATATTTTTTTATAAGGGACTCTAACTGAAGACATCTTTATGTAGCAACCTCATGGTTTCCTCCATCCTCAGAATCCAAGACATGTTTGCAAACTATAAAAAGCTATCTATGGCCTTTGTCATCAGGCTCTAAGAGCCTGGTACAATGAACTTGGCTCGTTTTTGACTTCAACTGGCTTTATTAACTCTAAGTCTGATACATCGTTATTTCTATGATGATAAAATGGAGGCACAATATATCTTTTGGTGTATGTAAATGATATTATTGTCACGGGTAATAATCCTATAGAGATTCAGGCATTCATCAAGCAATTAGCGGATTGATTCTCCCTTAAAAATCTAGGCATCCTGAGCTACTGTTTGGGAGTAGAAGCAACATACACACCTTCAGGTCTCTTCCTATCACAAAGAAAATATATTCAAGATTTATTATCCAAGATAAATATGCAGGATGCAAAAGAGGTTACAACTCCTCTCTCTACTGCATCACTCAAATTATGTGATGGAAGTCTTACTACAGAACCTACTCAATACCGATAAACAGTTGGCTCCTTACAGTACTTAGCTCTCACCCGTTCTGATATCTCATTTGCAGTCAACAAGTTGTCATAATTTATGCATCGACCATCTACTATGCATTGGTCTGCAGTCAAACGAATCTTGCGATATCTTAAAGGGACCCTCAATCATGGTTTCTTTCTCCGCAGACACTCCCCACTTCATCTTCATGCTTTTGCCGATGCTAATTGGGCAGGAAACTTTGATGACAAAACATCCACGTCAAGGTATATTATCTTCCCTGGAGCTAATCCAATCAGTTGGAGCTCCAAGAAGCAAAAGACAGTTGCACGATCAACAACTGAAGTTGAATATCATGTCATCGCCACCACTACTGCAGAACTCAATTGGGTCACAAATCTACTCAAGGAACTTGACATCAACTCTACTCTTACTCCTACAATCTACTATGATAATGTTGGAGCTACCTACCTATGCGTCAATCCAGTGTTCTACTCCCGCATGAAACATATTGCCATCGACTTCCACTTTGTGCAAGATTAAGTTCTCCGACATCAACTACGTATCTCTCACGTACACATGGTTGATCAACTGATAAACTCATTTATGAAGCCTCTTACTTGTAAACTATTTTCATTAAATGTCGCTGATTTGTTAAGGGAAATCCTTCATCTCCTTGTATAAATAAACATCGACTCCGCTAGTTGTAATACATCATTTTCCATTTATGTTTCAATCTTAACAGTTTCCATATGAATTCTACAGCTGAACTATGATCGAGTTCTTATCAGCTTCTCGAACTCTTATTAGTGTAGCAAAAACGATTGCAACATTGTATTTTAATTTATGTATAAAGAAGAACACGATCAAGACTTGTCCAAGCAGTCTTCGGAGTTATCCGGCGATTGGCGTTCTCCTGCAGCCCTCAGACAGAGCACCGAGTTCTTCTCGGTAGTGCTTATCCGCATGGCGTAGGTAGACGACACCCATGGCGTGATACTTCCAGAGTTATGTCCATGTGTCGAAGAGGCCCAGCACAAACACCTTACACGAGTGTGTGTCGTCTCTCTTTGGATCCGACCGATCCTTACTCTCTGCAACAATGGCTGTCTGTCACCGGAAGCCTCCTCACGCCCTCCTCGTCCCTTACCCTCTCCAAGGCCACATCGTCCCGGCCGTCCACCTCGCCACCAAGCTCGCCTCCAGGGGCTTCACCATCACCTTCGTCTACACCGAAGCCATCCACCACCAAACCTCACGCGCCGCCTCCGACGTCGACCGCGACATCTTCGCCGCCGCCCGCGCCTGGGGCCTCGACGTCCGCTGCGAGCTCGTGAACGACGGCCTCCCCGTCGCCTTCGATCGGTCCCTCAACCACGACCGCTTCATGGGCTCTCTCCTGCACGTCCTCCCGGCCCACGTCGAGGAGCTCATGCGGAAGCTGTCGCTGCACGCGGACCCTCCCGTCACCTGCCTCATCGCCGACACCTTCTTCGTGTGGCCTTCCACCTTGGCCAAGAAGTTTGGGCTCCCTTACGTGTCCTTCTGGACCGAGCCCGCGCTCGTCTTCACTCTCTACTACCACTTGGATCTCCTCATCAAACACGGCCACTTCGCTTCTCATGGTATTCAACGCACGCCAATCCTTCCTCTTGCTTTCTGACGATTACTGTAACGCCGGATATTGATCGTAGATAATAGCAAAGACACCATAACGTACGTGCCGGGAGTGGCGGCGATCGAGCCGGCCGATCTCATGTCGTACCTCCAAGAAAGGGACGTGTCGTCGGTGGAGCACCGGATCATCTTCAGAGCATTCGAGGAAGCAAAGGGGGCAGACTTGGTGCTCTGCAACACGGTGCAAGAACTCGAGCCGGAGACCATCTCCGCTCTGCAGCTGGAGAAGCCGTTCTACGCCATAGGGCCGATCTTCCCGGCGGGATTCGCCAAGAGCGCCGTGGCGACGAGCCTGTGGGCCGAATCGGACTGCTCCCGGTGGCTGGACTCGAAGCCGCCGGGCTCCATCTTGTACATCTCCTTCGGGAGCTACGCGCATATCAGCAGGCGCGACCTGAAGGAGATAGCGCACGGGGTGCTGCGCAGCAAGGCCAGATTCCTGTGGGTGCTGCGGCCAGACGTCGTCAGCTCCGACGAGCCCGATCCGCTGCCCGAATCCTTCATCGAGGACAGCAAAGGACGGGGGATGGTGGTGCCATGGTGCTGCCAGACCGCGGTGCTCTCGCACCGGTCGATCGGCGCCTTCCTGACGCACTGCGGCTGGAACTCGATCCTGGAGAGCGTATGGTGCGGGGTGCCGCTGCTTTGCTTCCCCCTCCTCACGGACCAGTTCACGAACCGGAAACTGGTGGTGCAGGATTGGAGGATCGGTCTTGACTTGGGAGAGAAGAACAAGGTGGGCAGGAAGGAAGTGGCAGAGAGGATTGAGAGCGTGATGGAAGAAGTGGGGGATGAGCTGAGGGAGAAGGTGAAGGACGTGAGAAGAACACTTGAGCGCGCGGTCGGACCTCAGGGTTCGTCGCGGATGAACTTGGATCGGTTTATAGCCGATATAATGCAACATGGTCCGCAGCTCGACGGAGTGAGGGAGTCTACTCTACGCCGTTAAGCGTGGTGCAAGGAGCCGAAACAGTTATGATGCAGTGTGTTAATTGTATATTATATTATTTCTTTAGCATCTCGTTAGATTTAAAAAAATTATATTAAAATCTTTATAATTATATTTAATTTTATTTCTTAATTTTATCGATGGAAGTATAAAAATGATGAGTAAAAAAATAATTATAATATCCTAATTATGTTTTCGATGATAACGAACGATGACGATGTTGAAGGTCGCGGGTGAATGTTGTGGACAGGGAGGGAGAGCGATGATGAAAGTTGTGGCAAAAATGAGAGGAGGAAGAGGATGACATAAATGCTAATGCTTTGCATCTACGTCAATGTCACTTGATAACTACATCGGCGACTCGGATGATCCACGATGCGATGGCGATGATTAGCCTCACAGGCACTTCGGAGCATGCCTCTAATTACTGGATCACCACCCAATTGCCCCTTTTCGTTGTTGCATCTTACTCTCGAAACTTAATGGTGAACCACAAGGTGGTCGCAATGGCCACTCGTAATGCTAGGTTCGTAGTTGTTTCTTGGTGTGGGCCAACCACGTGGGTCATCGCTTCTATGCACCGTCATTCACTCTGCAACTCCATCCTTT
The DNA here is from genome assembly GCA_024322285.1 of Musa beccarii. Taxonomy (NCBI): domain Eukaryota; kingdom Viridiplantae; phylum Streptophyta; class Magnoliopsida; order Zingiberales; family Musaceae; genus Musa; species Musa beccarii. The sequence continues at coordinate 30,173,355 of CM044400.1, forward strand.
GGCTCTAGCCTAGCAGGATGGCCTCCAGCCTCTCTTCATCCATCCTGCATCGTTGCTTAGTGGTCGTCCGTCAAGGATCTACGGGCTTCTTCGCTCGAGGTGCCATTGTGGACTTAGAGAGGCAAGAGATAAAGAACGAGAAGATCATGGAGTGCAAAGGGGAGGTAACAGGATTGGGATCATAAGAAGCGCAGAGGGAGTGGACTCGCTATGGACCTATGTCGGAGACGTGACAACCATTGTTAAGGGAGTGGCAAGTAACAAAAGTAACTTGGTGAACATGGTGAGCCACGAGGAAGCTGGTGCCATGGACGAAAGCATCGTATGCCCAACAAAGGAAGGTCACGTCCGGCTCGCAATAGATCATCACCCTTTCACAGCTTGGCATCTGCATCGGCGCTGACACAAATGCTGAGCGGCCCTTTCATCGCTTTGCATCTGAGTTGGTGTTGTTTTGCATCCGCGTTGATGTCGACGTAGTTGTTGTAGCCTCCAACGACGTCACCATCCGTCGTCACTGAAAACACAATCGAAACATTGAAATTACCTTTTTATCTATTATTTTTGTGCTTTCATCGGTAAAACCAACAGCGTTCGGATAAATGGAGCTGCATGTTTCACTTCTATAATTATATAAATTTTGATATAAATTTTTTAACTTTAAAGATTGAGATGCTAAACAAATCTTATTATGCTTGAGGATAATGATGAGTCCGGATCCTAATCAGCCAGGATGATGAGGTGCTAAGTAATTATACAAGGTCGACAAATATCTCAAGGAAATAATTTTCTTAAGATGCACTTGATCTTCTATAACATATCAGTTATATTTTCAATACTATGATCAGTAGCTCTTTAACTACGATTTTGTTAATTATAACACCATAAATTCTGTGTGATGTTTAAGACCAAAAATTCTGTGTCTAATTGGCATTAACACCATAAGAAATGAGGGGATACATCAATAAATTGACACTGCCACATTTCCTCGTTCAGGAAAGAGAGTGTGGGATTCCAAACCTCAGGACATGTACTTGACTTTGGCCAATTAGGTTTGTGCAGGTAGTTTCCACAACAAAGGTCAACCTCGAGAGTCAAACCAACACAATTGAAGACGGCTTTAATGAGGGGAGAAGAAAAAGAGAAAGAAATGGAGGAGTGTTGATTTAAAATCGTGTACATTCACTGTCACATCCCTTCTCACGTTAGAAAGTTGACTTTTGTCATTGCGTATTCCTGTTGTGGAAGTGCAACCACATTTAATGGTTGATTAAGAGATTTACTATACAGAAAATTAAAGACGATATCGATTGATTTCTCTCATGAAGATAATAAATAGCATTCGCGTGTTTAACTCCACTTACCACTAATTTATTGAGGCCAATGCATAAAATTATACGTGATAAGTCTTATAAATCCCCTCACCAAATATGCTTTATAGATTACAACATAAGTCGCACACTAACAGTAAGGTAAAAGGGGAGGTAGATGCTACCAATTGCAAACCACACGGTATAAGATCTCAATAGCTCCGGCCGTTGTGTCTCGTGTTACCGAGACTTGCATTGCGTTCAGACGTTAGAAGGGGATGCGTCGGGTGGCGCCGGCGCCGACTCGACGTATCGCTTCCCGCGCTCCGACCGGCTGTTCTCGGCGAACTTGAGGCTGGGCTGGTGCATGCCCTTCTCCCGCTCCGCCTTGCTCCACTCCGACACGTAGTAGTGCTCCTCGGTCGACTTCTCGGCGTCGCTCGACGGCGGTAGGAACATGCTCCCCCACTGCGGGAAGTGCACGAAGGCGACGGGCAGCGTGCACGCCATGATCATCACCCCCATGAGCGAGAGCCCGGTCGCCGTCGAGTACTTGGTGCTGGTGAAGAAGAGGAGCTGGGTGAGGCCGGAGCCGAAGTTCCCCCCGGCGCCGGTCATGCCGGAGATGATGCCCAGGGAGCGGCGGGAGATGAAGGGGATGATGCCGAAGGTGGCGCCGCAGGCGGCCTGGGCGCAGATGGAGAAGCACACCATGGCGAAGATGGAGACGGGGAGGGAGTTGGCGCGGCCGAGCCAGAGGCAGAAGGCGCCGCCGAGGGTCTGCAGGATCCAGAGGTTCCAGAGGCGGGCGCGCATGCCGTACCTGCGTGCCCCAAAGTCGGACGCGAACCCGCCGAAAGGCCGGGCGACGAGGTTAGCCATGCCGAAGCACGCGGCGATGATGCCGGCCGTCCGGAGGTTGAGGTCGAACCGGTCGTAGAAGTACTCCGCGATCACGTTGTCGGTGCTGAGCTCCACCCCCATGGAGTAGCCGTAGAGGAGCACAAAGATCCAGGTCCTGTAGTTGGTGGCGGCATACCACAATACCTGAAAGGAGGAACACATCAAGACCATTAATCCTGAAGGATCAGGTTGCCAAAGGAAGATGAAGAAGAAGAAGGACGAACTGCCGGTACCTTGGAGAACTTGTCCTTGGCGACGTCGCCCTTCTTCTGAAGGGCGCCGAGGTTGCCGTCGGGGAGGTCCTGGCCGAGGACGAGGACGAGGATGCCCATGATGACGTGCATGAGGCCGGGAATGAAGAAGGCTATGCGCCAGGCCATGAAAGGGGTGGCGCCGGCCTTGCGGATGACATCGTAGACGAGTGGCATGATCAACTGGGTGGCGCCGCCACCCATGTTGCCCCAGCCGGCGGCGGTGCCGTTCGCCAGGCCAATGATCTGGCTGTTGAACATGGTGCTCATCCAGTACTGGCAGGAGACGAAGGTGGCGAGGGAGAAGCCAATGAGGAAGCGCATGGCGATGTACCCGCCGGCGGAGGACACCAGCGACATGCAGAAGACGGTGGGCGCCGACAGCATGATGAGGAAGGCGCACCCGTACCGGGGACCGAGCAGGTCGCACACCGCGCCCATCATGAGACGGGAGAAGATGGCGCCGGACACGGAGGCGACGCCGGCGTTCCCGATGTCGCCCTTCCTCAGGTTGAGGTTGTCGCGGATGATGGGGACGAGCGGGGCGGCGGCGAAGGTGGAGACGAAGCACGTGAAGAAGGATATCCAGGAGAGGTGGAAGGTGCGCATGTGGGGGCCGGCGAAGGAGAAGAGCTTGAAGGCCTTCGCCTTGTGCTCCGAGTCGACGGGGAGGGCGAACTTAGCCGTGGCGTCCGTAGGAACCGACGGCGACGTCTCGAACGCCAGCGTCGGCTCGCGCCCTGTCACGCCGTGCATCGAGCTCCCCGGTTCGCCGACTCCTTCCGCCATCAGCCTAGCCGAATGTAGCAAGAAGAAGAAGAAGAAGAAGAGTAGAAGAGCTTTGAGTTTGAGATCTGGCGGAGTCCGGGCTTGGCATTTATAGGGACGAGCAGTTGACAATGGAAGAGCCAAGAGCTGTTTCCGCCATTAACTGGTTTGGTTTTGGAGACGAGCAGCGTGGCGCCGCGTCACTTGGATTGGCCGACCGGGGGTTCTTCTGGACCCATCAGATGCTCCAAGGATCAAGATGCAATAGAATATTCCATAACCCCTGGGGGGGGTCGATCCAACAACAGCCGTCCACGGGATGCAGCTTTCTCTGATGCAAAGATTACCGGCCGACATGACTTTTACTCGTGGCTGTGGCCATGGTTGAGACTCTTTAACAAAAGGAAACCTGTCTCCTGCAAGCCACATAACCATGCTGAGATCTGATCTCAGGTTTAAAATGAACTAATTCTCAAAGCATTTGATAAAATGCCACATTAATGGAGATCAGATGTCACTTCATTCATGTTTGCGGCTGATGAATGTGGAAACAAGTTATACAGTAATTTTTTCCTGCACAAAGTCAAATGGAAGGGGGAGCTGAAGTCTTCAAATTAAATTCCACCAGGTATATGCACTGAATCCATCAAGTCAACTCCCTGATACGGGGATTTGCACATAAAATGGGCTTATTGGGATCATAGCAGAGTGGTTTATACGAGTCAAATGCAGGGCATTTTCCTCTCCTAATAAAAATAAAACGATTTCGTGACTTCTATTTAACATTTAATTATGAGGGAAATAGAATGAAAATTCATCCAAGGGATAAACAAATATGAGGGAGCAAGTGATGTGGAGTGGCGATCCAAGTCATTCCCTCCGCACACCCACAACCTCATATAAAAATAATACCTGTGATCACTCAAATTGTGCAAGTCAAACAAAAATAATTAGCCTCCATGCAGTGTCCGACTCATCGATGCATCCACAGTCCATTCTTTAGGGAGCTGATGATAGCAACACACATATATATATATATTTTTGAACGCCTAAATCTTGCCCTTTGGCACTTCCTGAAAGTTAATAGGCACCATGTTAGCCACTATACAAACAATTAAATGTGTGTATCTGCTGTACCAAGTGCTGGAATTTTGGGGGGCCAAGAAGCCGTATTTGACTTTGGTCCCAAGAATAAGAGTTTCTGAATCGTTTCTGTTCAACGCAAAAAAAAAAAAAAAAAAAAAAGGCACGATGAGCTCTAACCAGCTAAAATAGAACAAATTAGATGACACTCTTTAAGTTCTATTTGGATGCTTTGTTGTTAATTATTATCATGCAAATCAGTATATGATAAGACCATGAGATGGAAGCTCCAACAAGGAAGATAAGCAAAATTTGTGTAATAAGATATGATGTTCATCCTCTCAAGCCGGTCTCAAAAGGCCAACTGAAAGTTTCAGTAGATGAGTGATTTGTTTAAAACATAATGGAGCAATTATATATTGTCATGCGCTATAATTAATTGGCTAATGGTCGATCCAGCAAAACTATAGTTCTTACCTTGTATAGCGACACACCTTCTTTCCCTACTGTGTCCAAGACCATTCCAGCTGCAGATGAACAAGTTTGCGGGGCTCTTCTTTGTCACTTTAGCTGGGTCAACGACTCCCAAATTGTTGGCCATAGCATTGTGACCAATCATTGCTGCAGGTGCCACAGTGCCTGTTCAAACACAGATTGTTCCAATAAATGAAGGATTAAATCAAACTCTGCAGTTACTGTGATGGTTAACTCATAAATATCAACCAAAAATTGATGAAATCAATTCAGTCTGGATCGGATTCTTGGATGCTGCATCAGAGATAAAGGTAGTAGCCTTCTGTAAGTTTTGTGATCTCCTTACCGTCCCCAGTTGCTTGACCGATACATTCTCAATAAGTAAGCCAAGCTATTTGGCTCCAAATTCAGCTCCTGGATACTGTACAATATGACAAGCAATCAGAAACAAGAAAACAAGTCTTTTTCTTGGTTTTAGAACCATTAGGATTGTGAAAATTCAAGAAGCCATCAATTCAAAAAGATGGCTAAATGACATCGAGCATGACGGCATCACAGATTTTTGGACTGATTACAAAATATGGTTCCCAGATTGTCATTACAGACGTATAATATGCGGTGGATTGATAACGGATAAACATGTTGTCAATCATTTGTTTTTCTGTGGCATGCTTACAAAATAAATGTATAAACTAGGAAAGTGAAAAATAAAAGTCATTTTGGAAATGGAATTCGCCTGATACTTGAATTATAAATTGAACAGCAAAGAAACAATTGGAAAAGCACCAGCTATAAATTGCAACTCCATTTTTGTACATAGTTGAATCTTGTTGAAAGCCAAAAACAGGTTTAGAAGGTTTCGGTCCTCCTCTGAGTAATAAAGAGACCAAAAATGGAAGAAATACAGAAGAGATGAATCAACCAAAATTTGAACTGGCAGGTTTCAACCTAAATTATGCAAGCTTAAGCTGAAGGAATATGCCCAACAGAACCATCCTAAAAACTCACGGTTAGCTAAGAACCTGTTTGACCCAATGGAACTTTATTTAAGTTACCAGATACATTTTACAAAGTGCCTGAGACTCTCATAAAGCTCACGATTTCATTCATAAGATAGAAACTTCATAAAAGAGAAGATGACCAGGTCCTAAAGAATCTTGAGAACAACCGTCAATGATAGTCATGTTATGCACAGGAAATTAATAAATTAAAAAAGCACAATAACAAGTAAAAATGCATGTAATAATGGTGATATCTTGAAGGAGAGCCTTCCTTTCATCAAAACCAAATGCTTTAATTGCAGCGATGTCAAAACTAGAGATGCTAGAGCCTCACCAGTAACATCCTCAGCAAAAATGAGAAGGGGCTCCCAGTGTGGTGGCTTTCTCCAACAAAGGTACGATTTCTTTGATCATCGAAATCTTCTGATCGGTCACCAGGACATTTGCCTTGTCAAATTTAACAATGAATGCCTCAGGAGTTGTGAAAACTGCAAGGGGATGTAATTTGTCAATCTCCTCATATCAAAAGCAGACACTAAAGGCTTCAAAAATTGTTAACAACGGGTGACTTCAGCATGTTAAATAAGAAAGAAGAAGTGCAGCTTCCGATAAGTCTTAACCTCCATCCTTCGACATCAACAGTAGTCTTAAAGGACGATGAGGATTCAACAGAAGAAACACAATCAGAACCAACTTTTTCAGTATCACAGCAATCGTGGTTCCTTTGAACTCGTTTGTACCAGCTGAAATGGATACGACATCTGCAACAGCATATAATAACATCTTCAAATGGATATTTATCTATAAACACAGATCTATGAAAACATTTAATGCTTCATAAATCACACAAATGATAGCTTTGAAAAGTTGTGTCACGGATATAAACCTAGAAAAATGGTCAATTGGCCACACTTTGTTAACTCTGATATCAGCAAATCCCAGACGGACATTTGTTACTTCTGATAACAGCAAATCCCCTGATGAGCCGCACTTTCATCTCAAGCTCTTCCACTGCCACTAACAGTTCTGTCAATTCCCATCTTGATGGACATCTGTACCAAAAGTAACATTCAACAAACCCTAATTGATGATTTCACATGCAGAACCGATGCATTTGTGTTGCCATCTCCAGCAAAGTAATTTGTCTTGCTATCAACCTTCATTTTAAAGAAAGTGTGCGCCTCATACCTGGGTTTTTACACAAGTACCTCAAATAACAAATAAACTAGTTCAGGTGCAAAGATCTAATTTTGCAGAACAATTGGCACACTTAGTGAATCAAAGCAACACCAGCATTCCCAATTGGATCTGCAAGCTCATCCGCACAAGCAACAATGACCCCAACATCAACCACTTTTGGAGCCCCCCACACATCCAACACAACGTTCCTCCTTGTGATTCATAGGACGACAGGATATCAACCTACGCTGCGGCGTGAAAAGTTCGAACCATGAAGGTAGCCAGGAATTCATACAATCAGCAAGCAAAACCTCAAATTAATAGGTTTATGCATTATAAATGCCACTAGCCGATGCCACAAGACAATTCGTGAACCATGAAGCAGACACGCTTTGAGGTCAAAACATTCGATAAGATTCATGCTCGGTGAAGATTTAAAATCTTTTTCTCACCGAGGGACCATGTTTACGCACAGACACTAAATTTCGTGAAAGAAAGCAATAGCACTAAATTCATCATGGATGATAACTACGAAGCCGCAAATAGAAAGAAAGGGAATGTAGGTTCATCGAGCACCTCTAGAGCCGAGGGTAACACCGCCTGCATTGCCGAGCTTCCGACACCGGCGTGGAGAAACGACCTCGGGGTCCGATCAATGGCGAAATCTTCAACCCCGGCTGTCAATGCGAGATGCGGGGGCCCTCTCGGACTCTCCCGTTCCACCAAGAAGCAACACGAGATCTCAAAAGAAAAAAAAAGGAAAAAAGAACAGAATTCTCTTCCGAAGGAAACACCGGAGCAGCAGCAGGCGAGTAGCTTCAAACGCGTCCCGCTACCACGACGAGGGGTAGAGAAGAATGGAGGCGGCGGAGACAGTTTGTGGCGGCCATTTCTCAGCGGAAGTCGGGAGGCTTAGGCGGGAGGGGCGAGCGCGAATGTTAAATAATAAGGTTTTCAAGGGAGGGGCGGGGTTTCCAGAACATTCCAACCAAGAAAATATATTGTCCGAACACAAACTACCGGTTTAATTTACATCATTCGATCTAATATAAACGATGAACGACTATTCAATATTGGGGAAAAAAAGAAGGAAGAGAGAATTAGATCAGAATTGTACCCAAACCAAGACAGGATGAAGAAAGAACAGAAGATGAAGCACGATCATGATCAATGATTCTTTTAAATCTCAACTGTATCGATGTTAACATATGACTGACGTTGATAAAGAATGTGTTAGTCTGTACAGGGATGTGTAGGAGGAGGACAAAGAACAAGTTTGGGATTTGCTCATGCAATAATTCTCTTCCTTCAATCAGCTTCTCACCTTCCCACCATCAGGTGCATCAGAACCCGAAGTGCCACCACCTTTTCTTATTCCTAACCTCCAAAACTGGTAACTCTGCACATCAAGCAAATATAAATAAGAAACGAATTACGCGTAATTAGCAGCAGTTTGACATTAGCATCTCGGACGATGCATGGATCACCCGAAGGTCGCTTTTTGACACTGGGTTTGGTGTCAACGCTTAAATATGGTATTCTAAATTGATGTCATACAGGAAATTATGTAGGGAACTGAAATAGTTCCCAGACAGTCTTTGCATGTTGAGAGCCGCAAGAAATGAATACATCACTCTGAGCAAACAGAGTTGCAGCAGAACAACATATTAAGAGATTGGCTAACCTCCTTCAGGATAGATCGAGTTGTAGTGCACCTCAGCCCAAAAGCTTAAACATACGACTGCACGCAAGGAAGAAAAAAAAAAGTTGAGATTTAGATTGCTAGAAAAGAGTCATAAGACCTCTTCCATCAAATATGTCGTGGGCCTAAGATGTTCCACCAGCAGACAGAACAATGCGGCAAAGGCTTAAACTACTCTTGAATGATAGATCCGTTGGAGCGGACTGTACCTCGCTTAGACTTCTCAACACTGGGAAGAATCTCAATGTAGCAGGTATCCTTGAAGGATGTTAAAATGAATATTTTAACACCATACTGCAAACGATAATGGAATCCTGTGAGTATTAGATAACACAAACAGGAAACGAGGAAAATTATGCATCAAATATTTATAAAAAAACAAAACATGAGATGTATCAAACAATAAAAAACCATTATTCAGAATACCCAGTGAAAAATGGTCAGATTTCTACAATTTCATAAGCAAGCAAAAGCCTGTGCCAATAGGATGCCCTTATTATAGATTTAGGTTATAATAGTTGTGCTTTATCGGATAATCATCATAACATATTGCGCGAATGTTCTTAAATTCCTGGTAATTCTACAATCATAGCTTCCTGCCTGAGTTTGCTACTAAAGTAGTTTCAGGAATTTCATGTGCAATTGAAGTAATCAAAAGTTAAATAGTGTGAAAATAGCGTGAGGGAAGATAATATTGTTTAAAGGAACTTAATCACACATACTGAATCAGCAGCAGCCTGCAATGTGACATGGTCTCCCCATTCCCCATTCCTGTTCTCCATCAGGTCCAGGAAAAACAGGATTGTCAATAGCTACTTAATAATATATCTCCATATTTAAATAAAATGCTAGATAAAGAAGGCAACATACTTGGACATGTTCTTGAGATAATCATCATATGACATAGGTACATATCCATCGTAGATCTCAGGATGAGATCTAAGCTGAGGTCCATTAGAAGAAGTCTATCAGAACAACTAATTCAGAAAAAGAAAGGAACAGAACCAAGATAAATACGAACCAACGAAACATTTAAAAGGAGGAGAAAAAGAATGATACAGAACATATGCATGTGCCAACCTGATCAACAACTTGTTGTCTCACAAACGTGTGATACTCAGGACTACGATACAATTGATCAGAGAGTGCTCGGAACTGGAAAGATATTAGGTTCAAGAAATATCAGTAGTCTTATTAATATGGTAACTCCAATTTCAGACCTAAAAGTTCACAGCAAAGACACACTTATTACAAGGGATCACGAAAGTATCAAAATGGACCATGAAATTTCATCTGTTGCTCATAACAGAGACATGCTAGAGACTGCAGCAAGAGCCAATGCATGCATGCATTCCGTAAGTTTCATGCCCATGAAAAGCACTATAACTACAACTGGTTTGTCATGCAAACTAAACTACAAAACTACATCTACAGATCAGCAGAAAATATAAAATTTCATGGTAGAATCTCAGAAGTCGGAAAAACAAAGTACAATGAGATGTTAGCAAAAATTCAAGATCTGTAATTTATAACATTTACAGTGGTATAATTGTGAAAAAATTTATGCCTCCTAGGTCACTCCAACACCTAATTTTCACCAAAGATTTCGAGGTTATTACAACAGAGAAGTTTGATCATCATAGTTCAATTTTAAATGAGAAACCAGATGGAAGCCAATATTAATGTCCATAGGCTCGGTAACAGAAGTGGATTACTCCAAGGGGAGGCACAAGAAGTGGTGAGGCAGTGCTGCTGCCCACATAAAAAACAGCCTATGGATAGGTAACAATGAGCATTGCAGCAGTCAGTGGCCAAGGCAGGCTGTGGTTTCTTTTCAGCTTTTTTTTCTCAAAAGATGTTTGATCAATTAACAGGTGCCAGCCAGCCTCAATTTTAACACTTAAAGATGCATTCATAAATGGCAATTATTTCAACACAAAAACTCATGCAAAACATGCTTTTAGAGCCAAAAAAATTGTGATTGAAACCGTAGAAGTTCTAATAGTAAGAACAATAGCAGTAGATGCTTGCAAATATGTAGCAGCTGTACATCACTTTTAGTAACCATTTTTTAGTGGCACTGACAAGAACACAAAATATGGGACCCAGGAAACCTATTGACTCTACATAACTGTTAATAAATGCTATTGAAATGGGATTTCTTTCAAGGAAACATATGGAAACTTAGATAGTTAAAACCTAGAATTGATACACAATATAGGACATGGTCACATATATAGAAAGATGTACCTGTCAAAAACTAACCTGACAGTTACCATCCCCTTGAACCTTCAGATCAACCAAATCATACAACCTTAGCCTGCAGTGCAGCAGCGTAGTCACAGGGGGTTGACAAAATAAATAACATAAACGAGAATCATCTGATTGACAGCTATGTGTGATAAATACTATACCAATGAGCTAAATTATTGGCCTAACAATAGGCAGTAAAAAATCATATGTTGTCCAGTTTCCTGAGAAGGCATAAGCATAAAAATTTTCTCCCAGTCATTTAACTTTGGCAATAACATATGTCAGGCGCTGGATGCTTAAGCACTTGGTTGCTCAGATTTTAACAATTTTTCCTTTGAAAAAAGCAAACAACCAACTTCAGATTTATGTTTTTAAAAACCATGCAGAAGTCCTATTCACAAAGCCATACACATGCAAGTTAACTTGAGAAATTTTCTAGCAAACATCTTTTCATTACACATATGTCCATTTAAGAGACAGAAGAAGCCAAATAACTGCAACAAAATATTGATACTAAGGGTGTTTTCTGTTGAAGTCATAGTAAAATTTGTTGAAATGAAGGGCCACTCTTCTTGAAACCTAAAATAGATTCCATTAAAATAAAGCCGAAAAAAGACAAGGCAAGAAAATTCACATAAAGGATAAAGGGCTATCATTTAAGGCTATACCGCTCAAGAAGCCTTTGGTGATCTGAAATTTCTTCATCAACCGAAGGAAGCTCTTTATTAATCCTTGGAACATGCTGCATGAAAGATAAAAAGACAGATCAGAATATGCATCTGCATATTAAACTTCAAAGTAATGAATAGTCTAAAAAGTAAAAAACATCAAAAAAATGACATGCTCAGCTTTCACGGGTAAACAGCCAAAAGTAAAGAATCATATATCCTTCCACCAAAACACCAAAATTGTTTCTTCAATATTACCGTAGAACTTTTATGCATTGAAAATTATACATTTAAATCTAAATGAAAAGACCCCACAAGATTAAAATCTACATGGATAGAGTGTGAGGATGCCCGATGCAGCATTGAGCTTTCTGAACACCTATAAATTCAGTCTAAATATTCACCACAAAATGATCCCAGAGAATTAATTATCAAAGACATCTACATAGATGACTAACCCAGAAATTACTCCACATCAAAAAAATACTGAGACCTGAGTATATCTTGAATGTATAAGTGATTGTTTATCTTGCGTCAAGCTAAACTAAGGGTATTTGCTTGCTGCCACAAGATGGCTTTATCAATGAGAAGATATGATGATCCAGGAGCAACACAAGATATGTGCTTTCCATTAATCTTTCGTCTCTATCAACTTAACCATAAAGAACTTAATAAAAAAATAAAATTTCTCAATGAATTTCAGGAACTAGGGCATATCTCCAGCTTTTCTAGTTGAGCCAATTCACATGCTATTTCTCCATGATCTATCACCATCTTTTTCCAAATAATCCAAGTATGCTATGATCACATATCACAAGAATTGCCAAACTTTTAAAATCAAGATCAGTCACACAAGATTCTCCAAATAATCATCCAAGAAATTATTAAACCCCACAGGCTACAGCAGAACTTACAGGAATAGAAGTCATATGATTCAGTCTCTTGCATACTTCACCATCTAGAATAGAGGAGTCATCTGCAAGCTCTAATAAGCAATTTTCACCACAATTTAACTTTTCATCGGAGGTTGAGCATGAAATAGAGGCTCCCATATTTTCTAAATCTTCAATAAGAGTTCCTGCATACAACATAACATATATCACTAAATTGCAGAAGGGAAAAGAAACAAAGAACAAGTTGACCAAAACCTTAAATAGAGAAGTAGTCAGAGAACAAAGAAAAAAAAACTGGGTACCAGGATAGAAAATCTCTAAGATTGTATACCTGAAATATTTTTACTTGTGGTAGAAGAAGCCAACCAATTTTGAGTAAGAATAGATTCCTGCAACTGCTCTTCAGTTACAAGTGAAGGTCCAGATGCGTCTACCATAGCAATTTGTGAAAGTTCTTTCTGAAGAGCATGAGCAATAACTTCATCATTTTCTACAGAATCACGAGCTTCCCATGATCCAGTTTCATCGGCACAATGCAAACCGCTATCGTCTGTGCTGCTGTGACTGGAGGTTGCACAATAGGTGGAGTTCGAAGGTGGCTCAAGAAGGAGATGAAGACCCCACCGAACAAGATCGGGATCTTGTTCATACATAATCATCAACTTTAATTAATATTAAATTATCAGAAACCTGTGCAAGTTTTCATGGAGGCACACAACAACATCATAAAAGCAATCAGATGCATGGAGAAAAATAAATAGTTTGCTTGAAAGTGATCATATGTAATGGCTTGTGTAACTTCTTTTAGCTTGAAAATAAATAGTTTGCATATATTCTGGACCAACTTTACTTGGTGCAAAACAGTATATTAAGTTGGTGACTTGCAAAATACACAAGCAGTTAGTTAGTCCTCCAACCATGTAGCATGTTCACAGCATATAACCAAATAAAAATGATCCACGATCCTGAATAAAATGATACAAATCAACTATTCTAACCTTTCTCTTATTCTAAATTTGTGTTTCCTTTTTCCATCTTTTTGTTAAAACTTTTAGGAAAATCTTGATTCATTATGAGAGTGACGTTTCACAGTAGATAAAAGTTTTCATCTATTTCCCCACAAATGCACTATCAAAATTCTGAACAAAATACCACAGGAATCAACAAACTAAAAAATTTAATCACTATCTCCAAATATCATCTGGATTAGCGGTGCCCATCAACAAACCAAAACAGAATTGCAATTCCCAAGCAATCGTTTAAACGATTCGGGGACTTCAAACTCAAACATCCACCAAGAACAAATACTCCCGATTCACAAGCCAATTGAAGAGTCCCGTCTCCCACAATAGGTTTTTTACAACTAGATTAAACATATTAAAACTCAGAAGCTTCAATCCAAACTGAATTATTTCCCACACCAAAAGAAAAGCACTTTCTCCGCCCCTAATATGTCCTATAGCATCACGGTTAAGCATCGCGAAACAAAGATCGTTGCTTCAGATAAAAGTGTTTAGACTTCCCCCTGAATGACCGAAGCTACAAAAACAATCGAACAAGACAGACAGGCATCGCAGAACACAACCGATCCAATCTACGAACTCTATCACATGTGACATACTAAACCACAGAAGATTCAAAGAGAAGAAGAACTCCAACAAGAAAGAGAGCCTCTGGCGAAAAGGTAAATCAATAAAAAGGTAAATCAATAATACCTGTCCTCACCGGGGGAGAGAGAGAGAGAGAGAGAGAGAGAGAGAGAGAGAGAGAGAGAGAGAGAGGGCATACTTGTTGTCGAAGCAAAGCGATGAATCCGTCGAAAGAACGGATGGTTACGGGGAAGAGGGTTCGACTGCGCGACGCCACGAACCCGCTTGCAGAGAGAAGATAGAAGAGGAATGGAACTAAAACCACAACAACTAGGGTAGTCACGCCGCTTCCGCTTCTGTGACACGTGACGCACGTGACTGTCATCGCTTTATGGACCGCGTCCGATGTCCCCAGTGGGCCGACTCGCTCATGAATCGGCCCATGTCGTGCGACATCTGATCGAGCATTTTAAATCGACGCACGAGTTATGCACGACTGCAACATCGACAAATCGAATTAAAATGTGGTTCGTGTTGGGTCCAATGGATTCGGGAGAGACCCGGTCCCGTCGACCCTATACTTTGAGATTCGTGATGTGGCCGTTGATGGCTGATCAATGCATAAGTAGATAAGAAAAATTAAAACTAAAAATGAAAATGGATGGATTTACCAAAAAGGCCGGAAATGAAAATATAAATGGGGAAGAAAGTGTCTGATGAGAAATGTTTTGGATGATTTTATTCTCATAAAAAGAGAATCCAATGAGTTTTTACCAAAAGATATAGGTAAGGAAATGTTTCAAGTCATGAAGGACCCAAATAGTTGAATAATTAATAATAATCCATAAGGTTGAAATATCAAAACGGTATAAAAAGGAAAATAAAAAAAATTAAGGAAACGGAAGGAAAATGAAAAAAATGGAAATTTTTTATTTTCAATGCAAATTTTGAAAATTGAAGTATGATTTAAATAACACATAAATATGGATAAATAATAAATACTGTTTGATACTTATATTACTCAATCGGTAGAATGTCATTTACAAGGCTTAAATCCTATTTAATTTGGATGATGTTTAAATTGAATGACTTTATCCATTTGACTAATTCTTTTATCATTATTATATGATATATGATAACCTTAGCATGAGATCTAGAGAGATAGAGAAGATAAAGTATCCATGTTATACATTACCCTCTTTTGTTATTCATGTAGAAAAAAGATGAATGAAAGATTATTGAAAATGGTTAAGTATCCATAAAATATTCTTCCTTTATGATCAAGTGATACTTTGGGAGCATGATGTTTCCACCTTAGAAGCACCCAGAACAATCTTATGCACATTGGTTCGGATTACGTCGGGTTGATCAGGATGTCAATAACTTCTTCCTTAACATTTTTAACACAATGAAAAAGGAGATTACTTTTTGACTATTCGTATTCATACTTATATTTCTCGAGTTACTAATTTGATGTTTCTTCCTCGATCTTAGTCTTTGTGTAAGTAGTATCTTGGAAACCCGATATTTTTACCTTGAAGGCATTTTGGATAATCCTACACACACGAGTCTATATCGTGTCGGGCTGACCAGTATATTAACAAACTCTTCTTGTAACAAATATAAAAAATATTTTATTATGATGTATAATGGTGCAGAAATATATTGATTGTTTTCTTTTTATTAATCAGAATTTTCAATCATTGTCTTGACTCTTAGTCACGATCATTGAATGTTAATTTGATATATGATTTTTTATATAAAATCCCATCTTAAAAAATATTATTATTATTTTTTAGAAATAATATTTTTCTTACACCTTCACATAGAATTACTAATTAGCAAAGGGATTGGTACGACTTATACTCCACATATTATCACGTTGAACTACCTTCATAGTTGTTGGCAGGTATCTTTTGAACAGAGTAGCATCCACTCCGAGTCATTCCAATCTTAGTCATGGTTTCAAGAAAATAATATTATCATTTGCAGTAATATATTTAATTTAGATTTAATATCAAGAGAATCCGAAATACAATTAGCATCAATAAATTTAATTTCAAAATTAATAACATTGTTTTATGATACTTGTACACCTTTTTTTTAAAGACATTTTATTAATTCATATTGGGTCCAGCCCATACGTGGGCTTGGATCGGACAATTAGATCATTAAGCCCAAATCAGTAATTAAAAAAGAAGATAAAAGAAAGAAAGAATATACGTGCGTGAGCTGTGGCGACACAGAAAGAAAGGTCAAAAAGAGAAAGCTAGGATGTTGAATTTTCTGCTTAACTATCTGTGGCTAAACTTTGCCAGTTTTGACTCAAATTTGATGTGGAGAATCTTTGTAGTAAATTTTACAATCATAATGGTATTGATCTGTAGTTTATCCTCTATGAGATACTTTTCTACTATACCCACTAGGTGAGACCTAAATCTTTCCTTTGATGAGATCCATATATTTGATTATGATGTGCTATTCTTGAGCCAAGATATGTGGTCTTGATGTTATTATGATCTTCTTGTTATTTTAGAGAAGACTTATTGTAAACCTATTATCATTATTGATGATAGACAGTGGAAGTTTGAAATATACTATAGTCCCATGGTTTTTCTCGTATTGAATTTTTCACATTAAAAATTCGATCTCACTTTGTGATTGATTCATTATTCTGATTGTTTATGTTGTTATGGTTAATATGTGGTTTTAGTATTAAGTTGATATTTTGACGAGAAACCAAATTCACAAAGAGGAAAAAAAAATATTCCGTTAGAATAGATTTTTCCCAACACCATATTGGGGTTGATAGAATACTGACTTAATCTAACTATTTTATAAGATAAAACCAAATCAGGTTTGGATCAGTAAACAAGAGATTTAATGATTTAAACATATTTTTCATATTTCATGTTCTTTAAGAGACGAAATATGCGACGATACACAATAGACAATTGAATAATCAAAATATCTCAATTTTACCATGATGTTTAGGTATAGTAAGATTGAGAAAAAAAAAGTTCAAATATCATTTGATTTACATTCCTAAAATAGTCTAAAATCCACATCGCATGAGCGATCCTCTTTTTTTTATACAGCCAAATATTATAAAAAATATCACATCCAAAATAGCTATAAAATTTTTCGGTCAAATTCAATTAAATGGAGTTTCCAAGAAGAAGTGCCCATTCTTTTCTTGCCTCCCATCCAAAGTCAACGTGGACTCATCGGTGGCAATCCATATCTACGCCGTCGCAATTGACGGAAGATGTGGAGCTCATTTCAGACACCAAGAAAATTATATACACATACATATTATTGATGTGATCGTGAATGGAAATGTTATGGGAAGATTCAATTTTCTCTTTTAATCTCCATCGTCCACGAAATTAAATGAAATTAATAAATATAAAAAGAAGAACCGGATCGATTGATTTGTCCGAATCTCCAGACTCCATCAAGCACAAAAACAAAAAAAGAAAAAAAAGGAATCCATAAGCAACCGGTCTCTTCGAGAAGTGCAGATGAGAATTCTCAGTAACTGTTGCTGTCGAGCTTTGTTCATCGTGAGAACAACGCTACGATGATACGAGGTAGAAGATGTCCGCTAACGCAGTTGATAAGAATAAGAAATCTTTGATCCTAATAATAAGAAATCTTAGAAAATTACTCTCATCTTCATTGTTTATCTAAAATCCTTAACGTGAGAGAGAGAGAGAGAGAGAGAGGAGAGAGAGAGAGAGAGAGAGGGCATACTTGTTACCGAAGCAAAGCGATTAATCCGTCGTCGAAGGCGACAACGGCGAAGAGGACAAAGAACGAAAGAACGGATGGCTACGGCGAAGAGGGTTCGACGACGCGACGCCACAAACCGGCATGTAGAGAGAAGATAGAAGAGGAATGGAACTAAAACCACAACAACCAGGGTAGGCACGCCGCTTCTGTGACACGTGACGCACGTGACTGTCATCGCTTTATGGACCGCGTCCGATGTCCCCAATGGGCCGACTCGCTCATGAACCGGTCCATGTCGTGCGACATTTGATCGAGTATTTTAAATCGACGCACGAGCTATGCACGATTACAACATTGACAAATCGAATTAAAATATGGTTCGTGTTGGGTCCAGTGGATTCGGGAGAGACCCGGTCCCGTCGACCCTATACTTTGAGATTCGTGATGTGGCCGTTGATGGCTGATCAATGCACAAGTAGATAGGAAAAAATAAAACTAGAAATGAAAATGGATGGATTTGCCAAAAAGGTCGGAAATGAAAATATAAATGGGGAAGAAAGTGTCTGATGAGAAATGTTTTGGATGATTTTATTCTCATAAAAAGAGAATCCAATGAGTTTTTACAAAAAGATATGGGTAAGGAAATGTTTCAAGTCCTGAAGGACCCAAATAGTTGAATAATTAATGATAATCTATAAGGTTGAAAAATATCAAAACGTTATAAAAAGGAAAATAAAAAAAATTTAAGGAAACGGAAGGAAAATGAAAAAAAAAGGAAATTGTAATGGAAACTTTTTTATTTTCAATGCAAAATTTGAAATTTTAAGTATGATTTAAATAACACATAAATATGGATAAATAATAAATACTGTTTGATACTTATATTACTAGGATGTCTTTTACAAGGCTTAAATCCTATTTAATTTGGATAATGTTCGTCCGAAGGAAACAAATTGAATAACTTTATCCATTTGACTCATTTATTATTATTATTATTATTATTATTATTATTATTATTATTATTATTATTATTATAGGGAGAGTTTCGTCAACTTGTCATTACCTAACCCATGACTTTCACATGGTTTCAAAAGAAAAGAAAAGATAAAGATTACCGTTCGCATGTTTGTCTACGTAGACAAGCGCACAAGTTATAAATCACTCTCTTTTGTCGTTTATGTGAATTAAAGGTCACACAGAAATTCTTGAAGACGGTTAAATATTATCTCTCAATAGAATATTAAACAGAGTACTTTCAAGAGCTCGATGTTTCTCCCTCAGAGGCATCACAAACAATCTTACACACATAGGTTCGGATTACATATGGATATCAATGACTTCTTCCATAACAATTTTTAACATAATGAAAGAGGAGATTATTTTTCGATTACTCATGTCCGTACTCATATTTCTTGGGTTACTAACTTGAGTATCGAAAAAACTAGGTTTGGAAACCTTCAATGATCTCGATCTTTGTGCAAATAGTATCTCGAAAAATTGATATTTTTACCTCAAAGGTACCTCGGACGATTCTACACACACGAGTCCATATCATGTCGGGTTGATTAGTATATCATCGAATTCTTCCTATAACAAATATATAAAATATTTTATTATGATGTATAATAGTGCACAAATATATATATATATGATTGTTTTCTTTTTTATTAATTAGAGTTTTCAATCATTGTCTTGATCCTTAGTTACAATGATTTAATGTTAATTTGATATATGAATGACAAGTATGGAGTCTCGGCTCTATATAAAATCCCATCTTAAAAAATATTATTATAATTTTTTGGAAATAATATTTTTCTTACACCTTTGCATAGAATTGCTAATTAGCAAAGGCATTGGTATGACTTATACTCCACATATTATCAGGTTGAACTACCTTCATAGTTGTTGGCAGGTATCTTAATCATGGTTTTAAGAAAATAATATTATCATATCTAGTGACATATTTAATTTAGATTTAATATCAAGAGAATCAGAAATACAATTAGCATCAACAAATTTAATTTCAAAATTAATAATATCCTTTTATGATACTTAGACACTTTTACTTGAGACATTTCAATAATCCATGTTGGGGTTGCTAGAATACCAACCTAATCTAAATATTTTGTAAGATAAAAGCAAATCAGGTTTGGTTCAGCAAACAAGAGATCTAATGATTTAAAAACATTTTTCATATTTCATGTTCTTTAAGAGACGAACACTGCGATGATACACAATATATAATTGAATAATCAAAATATCTCAATTTTACCATGATATTTAGGCATAATAAGATTGAGAACAAAAAGATCTAACTTTTTCGGTCAAATTCAATGAAATGGAGTTTGCATGAAGCAAATCGCTTCTTGGTGTTGGCTGTTTCCAAGAAGACGTGCCCATTCTTTCTGCCTCCCAACCAAAGTCAACGTGGACTCGTTGGTAGCAATCCACTTCCACGTTGCAATTGATGAAAGTTATGGAGCCAATTTCTAACACCAAGAAAATTATATATATATATATATATATTATTGATGTGATTGTGAATGGAAATGTTGGAAGATTCATGCATCTCAATTTTCTCTTTTTATCTCAATTGTCCACGTAATTAAATGAAATTAATAAATATAAAAAGACGAACGCGATCGATTGATTCACGAACGTCATCGACATGTCTCATCAAAACCTGAGTCAGTCAAACGACTTCTTTCTTAACATTTGTAACACGATGAAAGAGGAGATTACTTATCGTCTATTCTATACTTATATTTCTAAGACGTGTCCATTCTTTCTGCCTCCCAACCAAAGTCAACTTGGACTCATCGGTAGTAATCCATTTCTACGTTGTCACAATTGACGAAAGTTATGGAGCCAATTTCTAACACCAAGAAAATTATATACATATATATTATTGATGTGATCGTGAATAAAAATGTCATGGGAAGATTCATACATCTCAATTTTCTCTTTTAATCTCAATCGTCCACGCAATTAAATGAAATTAATAAATATAAAAAGAAGAACGCAATCGATTGATTCATGAACGTCATCGACATGTCTCATCAAAACCCGAGTCAGTCAACTGATGTCTGAATGTCAATGACTTCTTCCTTAACATTTGTAATATGATGAAAGAGGAGATTACTTTTCGACTATTCCACACTTATATTTCTAAGACGTGCCCATTCTTTGTGCCTCCCAACCAAAGTCAACATGGACTCGTTGGTAGTAATCCACTTCTACGTAGTTGCAATTGACAAAAGTTATGAGCCAATTTCTAACACCAAGAAAATTATGTACATATATATTATTGATGTGATTGTGAATGAAAATGTTATGGGAAGATTCATGCATCTCAATTTTCTCTTTTTATCTCAATCGTCCATGTAATTAAATGAAATTAATAAATATAAAAAGAAGAACGCGATCGATTGATTTACAAATGTCATCGACATGTCTCATCAAAACCTGAGTCAGTCAACTGATGTCTGAATGCCAACGACTTCTTTCTTAACATTTGTAACATGATCAAAGAGGAGATTACTTATCGTCTATTTCACATTTATATTTCTAAGACGTGCCCATTCTTTCTGCCTCCCAACCAAAGTCAACGTGGACTCATCGGTAGCAATCCACTTCTACGCAGTCACAATTGACGAAAGATGTGGAGCTAATTTCAAGCACCAAGAAAATTATATATATATATTATTGATGTGATTGTGAATTAAAATGTTATGGAAAGATTCATACATCTTAATTTTCTCTTTTAATCTCAATCGTCCACGTAATTAAATAAAATTAATAAATATAAAAAGATGAACCTGATCGATTGATTCACGAACGTCATTGACATGTCTCATCAAAACCAGAGTTAGTCAACTGATGTCTGAATGTCAACGACTTCTTCCCTAACATTTGTAACACGATGGAAGAGGAGATTACTTTTCGACTATTCCATACTTATATTTCTAAGACGTGCCCATTCTTTCTACCTCCCAACCAAAGTCAACGTAGACTCATTGGTAGCAATCCACTTCTACGTCGTCGTAATTGACGAAAGTTATGGAGCCGATTTCCTAACACCAAGAAAATTATATACATATATATTATTGATGTGATTGTGAATAAAAATGTTATGGGGAAGATTCATACATCTCAATTTTCTCTTTTTATCTCAATCGTCCATGTAATTAAATAAAATTAATAAATATAAAAAGATGAACCTGATTGAATGATTCACGAACCTGAGTAAGTCAATTGATGTCTGAAACACATGACTCCATCAAGTGAGAAAAAAAATAAATCCATAAGCTACCGGTCTCTTCGAGAGGCGCATATGTGAATTCTCAATAACCTATTACCATTGAGCTTTGTTCATCGTGAGAATAACGCTATGATGATATAAGGCGGAAGATATCCGCTAACGCAATATATAAGAATCTTTGATCCAAATAATAAGTTTATATTTTTTAAAGAAATTATCCCTCCAACTAATATGAATATAAATCATAAAATAGATTTCCTACTATCAAGGTAATTTATAAAATCAACATCTAAATATCTCATTACTTATTTGATCTCCTATATATGAGTATATAGTTTTTCGTTTTCTACAGATATCTCATGATTTTCTTTATATCTTTTCAATGTTCCATTCTTAGGTTGCTCTGATACCTACCTATCTTTCTTACTAGAAAACTAATATATAATCTCTTAAGACTTAAGCATATAATAGACTTCCAACTATGTATGCATAAATATATTCTTTATTTGATTCTTTTATATATCATTCTTAGTACATTGGCTTTGACTAAAATTTTCACATTTAGTAATAGGTATATCATTAGTTGAGTGAAACTATATATCAAATATCCCAAAGACTTGATCAAGCAATCAGTAAAATTTATACTTGAATATCTCAATAGTAATAACATAAGTTTACTCATTTATATCAATCATATTAAAAATTCATAGTGAGAAACATCTTAGTTTGATACAACAAACCAATATCACTTTTAATAAACAAAATATTCTCCACATGTAACACAAATACAATAAACTTACCTCCAGTGACTTTCGGATATATATATATATACACTAATCAATAATTAGTTTTTTAAATATGAAAAAATAATGATATAATAAAACTTTATATACTAATGTCTAGAAGCTTATTTAAGATAATAAATAAATTTTCTAAGTTTGGAAACCTAACTTGTCTTTCTTTTCTCTACGAATCTTTTAAGTTGTTTTATTTAGATATTTTTTTCATCTAGATCCTCATTGAGAAATGTTATTTTTATATCCATCCGATGAAACTCACGATCATAATAAATTACTAATGTCATAACAATTCTTAACGAATCCTTTTTAAAAAAACTAAAGAAAATATTTTATTATAATTAATGTAAAGATGTTTGGTCAAAAATCTATCTTCATAACATTTGATATTATCCATTGAGTCATAGTTTGTCTTCAAGATCCATTTGCATTTGATCATTGGATAATTTAATGGATAATTTAATGAGTTTTCAAATACCACTCTAGTCCATCAATTTTAGATTTTTTTATAATAAAAAGTTATTTTTTATTCCTATATCATATGATTATAAAAAAAAATATATATCTTCTCATGATTGTTGTTGTTTTAGAAGATTATTAGCAGTGAGATCAATATAATGTGTGAGTTTATTAATATTATTTTGTTGTTCACCCTTATTAATTCATTCGATAATTTGAGAAACAATAACCTCTCGAATAGAAAACGATAAAGGAGTATCAACATGTAGATCCTTTATATCAAAATTATTTTTTCAAGATTTTCTTACTTTCACTAATTTTATCATTTTCAAGTAGTCTTACATTATCATATTTTACTATTCACATGTTATGATTAGGATAATAAAATTTATATCGCTTTAATTCTTTTGGATAACTAATAAAATATTTAGAAATATTAATTCTTCGGTCTTCGTAAATTCGAGCATTCAAACAAGCATGCAAGACCCTTCCACCACGTCAGATGACTTTTTATGCGTGTGGGCTTGAATCACATTGGATTGATAGCTTGTCTTGTTTCCACCATTTCCAAGTTTGGGTCATTAAGGACGATCAACGACGTTGGCTCCGCTATAAATCACCCCCGACTTCCACCTTTCATCTCATCCCAACTCCTCTCGATTCTTCGCAGCCTTCGTCCATGGCGCAACCACGACTCGTCTCGCTCGCCTTCTTCGTCGCCATCCTCATCTCAGGTCCGTGATCGTCCGTCCTACGTATCCCTTCGCTTGACGTCGTTGTGTCGTTCGTTCATGCATGGTACTCGTTGATGCTTCTTCAGGTGCACACTCCGCCACCTTTGGCCTCAAGAACAACTGCCCCTTCACCATTTGGCCTGCCTCGTTGGCCAATGCCGGCAAGGCTGCGCTTTCCCAGACGGGATTCCAGCTGGACAGTGGCGCCTCCTTTTCGCTGGATGCGCCACCCGCCTGGGGAGGCCGGCTGTGGGCTCGGCAAACGTGTTCCACCGACTCGGCGGGGAAGTTCTCGTGCATCACCGGGGACTGCGGCACCGGGCAGGTGGCGTGCAATGGGAACGGAGGAGCGCCGCCGGCCACGCTCGTCGAGTTCACCCTGCAGGGCGACGGAGGCAAGGATTTCTACGACGTGAGCTGCGTCGACGGCTTCAACTTGCCGGTCTTGGTGGTTCCCAGCGGGGGGTCGAACTGCGAGAGCACGTCGTGCCCGGAGAACGTCAACGCGCTGTGCCCCCAGGAGCTGCGGATAACAGCGCCGGACGGGGGCGTGGTGGGGTGCAAGAGCGCATGCGTAGCCTTCAACACCGACGAGTACTGCTGCAGGGGCCAGTACGGTAGCCCGGAGACTTGCAATCCCTCCGACTATTCCAAGATCTTCAAGAATGCATGTCCTAAAGCATATAGTTATGCTTACGATGACCCCAGCAGCACCTTCACCTGCGTGGGGGCTAACTACGACATCACCTTCTGCCCTTGAAACCGATGAGCGTTAAAGACGAGCTTCGTCTCGTCTCGGTGGCATGAGAAGAACAATAAAAGAATTCCTACCTAAATGTTTTCAATAAAACCAATAAAGTGCTATTTGCTACATAATTGAAGCGCTTATCATGGAGATGTCAAATTTATTAATCTTGGTAGATTTTTCGAGCCATGATCAAACTCATAAATCAATCTCGATCTTAAAACTCATAAGTAATCATCGACAGAGAAACAAAACTTTTACATGTGAATCCCATACATGACTTAAGTATGAAAATTATAAGATGTTGGGGTTAAACCAACATACAATCCTTGTAACGCTAGTTTGGAATATTAAAATTTATCGACTTAGCTCTGGATTAATATCTTATATCAATTTGAGAACAAGTCAATCCCACACCAAACCTACGTCGATTCTATTGATTGCGCCGCATATCAGCTGACCATGCTCGAGAGCAAAATTTAAGCATAAAAAAATACCGAAAATATTTTTGATAAAACTCTAACGTGGCTAATGGATCAAAGGTGGCAAGGTCTTCCACCAGCATAGGAAGGTGGATAATATGGTCCCATATGAAATTATCTAAATTAAACACACTTATCTGATGAGACCAATCTAAAAAGAAAGGATGCGTCTTCACAGTTTAAGTAAAAATCTTGATCGTGAATAAAGAATATTTCATCAGGGTGTCAATAACTTCTTCCCTAACATTTGTAACACAATTAAAGAAGAGATTACTTTTCGACTACTCGTGTCTACACTTATATTTCTAATGCGTGCCTATTTTTTCCACCTCCCAACTAAACTCAACGTGGACTCATCGGCACCAATCCATTTCTATGCAGTCGCAATTGACAAAAAATATGGAGCTAATTTCAAACTCCAGAAAAAATATATATATATATATATATATTATTGATGTGATTGTGAATGGAAATGTTATGGAAATATTCATACATCTTAATTTTCTCATTTAATCTCAATCGTCCATGTAATTAAATGAAATTAATAAATATACTTGATTGAATGAGGATATAAAGCATAATTTCTTCCCTAACGATAGAGATTACTTTTATACTCCCAACCAGCAATCCACAACAAATGGAGATACTTTTCAAACACCAAGAAATATATATATATATATATATATATATATATATATTATTGATGTGATTGTGAATGGAAATGTTATGGAAAGATTCATGAATTTTTCTTTCCTAATCATAGACAAAATAAATATTCACCAATAGATATGGTGATGTACCCTATCCATCGTGAGAATAATTACGAGATATGAAGATACATAAGAATTCCTCAACCCAATACAAGAGATGGAGGAATCATCATTACTTCAAGTTGATTTGCGTCTATTTAAATACTTAGGATGAATTCTCTCCTAATCGTAGACAAAGTAAATATCTACCAACAGATATAGTGATGTCCCCTATAGGAGATGGAGGAATCATCTAGCTATTACGTCTTTTAAATACTAAAGGGACTCACTATCTAGTATTTTTGCTCTCCTATTATTGAGATGGATCATTCAAGTCCTTTTATCATGTTAATCTCATATCTTATGTTAGTTTCAAGTTGGTGCTACCATATATATACATTAAAAAAAAATCATAATGGAAGGAACATGTATGGGATTCGATCCAACGGATGCAACTCGCCACATGATGGTCCTAGAGTTCCTGTAGTGTGAGGCATGACTAATGGAGATCTCATATCCATACCAATCTTAGTAGATCATTTACCTATCAATAAATCATAATCGAACTCGTAAATCAACCCTGATACCTCAAAACTCATAAATGATCTAATCAATATTATTAATATCAGGAATCGTACCCTAATTAACATTTAACTATCATAAACCCTAGTTGAATCGGTACATCTAATTCGAATCAAACTTAATTCAAATAGTATTTAATTAAACCAATTGATTATCCTTATAAGCTTAGTTTTGAATAACCATAAACTTAGAATTAGTTAGGTCTAATTTGGATCAAATAAGTTGGAACTAATGTAGATCAATTCAGAATCACCCAAAACAGATCAAAATCGACCAAATTGATTCAGTTCACAATCAATTTCACGATCATAAATGGGCCAACCTACACTCGATTACATTGAAATATGAATGGAGAAAACTTATGTCAGATGCTATGGGCTCAGTTCACAATAAAACAAAGCTACAAATTTGTAGGCACAGATTTGGGCTTAGCTATGTGTAGGCACCGAGTTAAGTTTTAAGATTTTGAACATGCAATTAATGATATATTCGTATGACATATATATATATATATATATATATATATAAATTATAGCAAAATCAATATATTGTGGGTGCTATTTGCTACATAATGGGCTTCAAGCTGTTGTCATGTAAGGCACGACTAATGGAGATGTCAAATGATCTACCAATCTTGGTAGATCACTCATTCGTCGAGCAATCATAATCAAACTCATAAATCAATCTCGATGCCTTAAAACTCATAAATAATCCATCAACATCATGAATCATGCCCTAATTAGCTTTTAATTTACATGAATCCCATACATGATTCGAATCAGACTTAATTCAATCGAAATTTAATTAAACTAACATACAATCCTTATAACATTAGTTTGGAATCACTATAAATAGATGTATGCCGTTGACTTAGCCTATATCACCACTACACCCATGTTAATCCTGTGTTGGACCAAAGTCTAATCAATGTCAATCCTACAGTAAACCTATATCGAATCTATTGATTGCGCGGCATATGAGCTGACCATGCTCGAGGGAGCCATGAACTCGAGTTGTGTCTGCACCCGATTGGGTTAGGTGTTGTAAGCCATTAGCTTAGTTGGGTCCAACCTGGTCCATCTGTCGGTCTGACCTGAGTTAGACTCGAGCTATCCTAACAAGATTGGTTCCCTTTTATTTTCATAAAATTTAAAAATTTCAACGAATCAGTCATACCCTCATGACACTCATGATTTCAATTCGATCACACCTTTTAAGTTTGATAATTTGCTCAAGTCGATCACACCTTAAAGTCCCTCGTGATCACATATGCATGTGACAATAATAAGGCTCAAGTCAGATGGAGCCAAGTCTTACATGATATGCTCATATTGGGCCCATGTTGGGCTTCAAAGTCAACCTCGATGGATCAGGTGAAGGAGTCACCTCTGAGCCCATCTAGGGCATAGTACGTCAAGGCCCGACATGCGTCATCAGAAAATATATCTGTGGGATGTGACTAATATGTCGTTTTAGCATATGATGCATTTGCATAAGACATAAAAATATTTAAACCATCCTGGATTAACCAAGCCCCAAGCATTTATTTATTCAGGATAAAAAGTATCTATCCTGACACCCCTTTTTTTTTTTTTTTTGGTGTGCTCATGATGCATTTGTCCTGTGAAGACGACCATTAACGCCCTTAATCTCATTTCTAATTGTAATGACTTGGTCATTAAGCATCAAAATCTTGACAAGTGTATGCCATTTAGAATAAATGGAAAGAAATTAATGCACATGGACCATATTAATCCACCTTCCTACGCTGGATGTCCATCCCAGATTCGGCATTCCGCATGCATGCATGCCACCTTTGGGTCGGCACGCCAATCACAGATCTCGTGTACACGACAAACTTGGCTCCATACAAAGTGCCTCTCACTTCGACCCTTCGTCTCGCCCCAACTCCTCTTGGTTCTCCGGGGCCTTCCTCTACGGCGCGGCCGCGACTCGTCTCTCTCGCCTTCTTCGTCGCCGCCCTGATCTCAGGTCTGTCATCGTCGTTGGTTCTATGCATGCCTTCCTTTGCCTTTCTTACGCCGTGTGTTCATGCGCGACACTTGTCGTTGGAGTTTCCATGAAGCAAATCACTCCTTAGTGTTGGCTGTCTCCAAGAAGAAGTGCCCATTCTTTCTGCCTCCCAACCAAACTCAACGTCGGTAGCAATCCATTTCAGCGTCGTCGCAATTGACGGAAGATGTGGAGCTCGTTTCCGACACCAAGAAAATTATATACACATATATATTATTGATGTGATTGTGAATGGAAATGTTATGCGAAGATTCAATTTTCTCTTTTAATCTCAATCGTCCACGTAATTAAATGAAATTAATAAATATAAAAAGAAGAACCTGATGTCTGAATCACCAGACTCCATCAAGCACAGCAACAAAAACAAAAAGAAAAGGAATCCATAAGCTACCGGTCTCTTCGAGAAGTGCAGATGAGAATTCTCCTGTTACCGTCGAGCTTTGTTCATCGTGAGAATAACGCTACGATGAGACGAGGTAGAAGACGTCCGCTGACGCAGTGGATAAGAATCTTTGATCCTAATAATAAGAAATCTTAGAAAATTAGTCTCATCTTCACTGTTTATCTACAGACTTTAACGTGGTATTTAATTTTTTTTAATGAAATTTAATTTTATCTTTTGTCGTTTATGATAATAATAATAATAATAATAACGTAAACGATACGTTTAATAATTACATCACAGTATTGTGAGACTGACGCTTTGAAGTCATCTTGGCATCATATGGCCGATACCTCGATGATATGTTCCCAACATTTTCAACCACATATTGATTGATGTAGTCTCAACATCACTAGCACATTTTGTAAATTCAATACAATATGATTTTATTAAGCCTGAGAGATGCGCATAATTGTTATTGGTTCCTGTAACACTCCAAAAGCTGCACTATAAGAAGTCCTCTTAGGTTAGTTTCTTTGCATACAATATTTTATTATTTAAACTAATTTAAGCATACGGTGAGTCTTATCGATTATGTTTTTAATTTAATTTTACAAAATTCGATACATCAGATAATTTAGAGTTATGATATTAAACATGCCTCGATTGACTCGGAGAATTTATTTTTAACCTAACAAATTATTTTTTATAAATTGATTAAAAATATTTTAATTTTAATTTCAGGATAACAGGTGGATTTCTGAAATTTTATATTCTCGAAAAAGGAAGCGACATGTTTTGCTTCCATTCAAATCCAAATTGCACTGCAAAATTGACGGCGCGTGGAACTCAGTATGCGCTTTTATATTCACACTGGCGCGAATCACGGAGCACCTTGGAACGGTGCTCCGGGTTTGAACACGCATCGAAGGCCCATTTCTATCAAGCTTGACATTTGACCCTAATAATTGATTAATCTGCTGTGCGTGTGAACGATTTGTCGGAATGTCGAGTCTCACACGTGTAATTTAGAAGCCATGGAATTATTTTGGGATCTGAATGTTTGAACAATTTATATTGTCATATTGAGATGAATATATAGAATTAATAGAAAAGATGAAAAAAAAATTATTTTTATTAATATCACTTTCGATAGTTGAAAGTAAATAATTTAAAATGATATGAGTACGTAGTTAGGATAACGATAGTAAAAGAGAGATAATAATTAATATTAATGGTACGAGAAAAAGATAGATACAAACTCGAAAAGGTTTTAATAAAAATTGTAAATAAAATTTAAATATTTAAGCTTAATTAAATATTATTTTTTATAAATCTTATTGACGATAAAAGATTCATATAATATAGTTAAGATTTACGATATTATTATTATTATTAAATTATTTTTTATATGAGATATTCTAGCATCGCTCACGTGACGACAATCAGTGGACACGTCAATACGGAAGCATGACGTGGGAGGCCACGACCGACCCACCACCTCAGGTCGGAAACGACAATTGCTCCATGCCTCTCGGAGCCGCATGGAGCAGCTCGCTCTCAAAAGCCCGGGATGATGTCGCACGGAGCAGCTCGCCCCCAAAAGCTCGGGACGACACCGTATGGAGCAAACCACCCCCGAAAGTCTGGAGCGACGTCGCACAGTGCTATCTTGCACAACGTCGTCCCTTACGAGCCAACCACCAGCCGGACTAAGATATGCGCTCACCACTCGAGGGATAGGCTACTGCCGACGGAGTGCGTACGGCCGACCCTGAGCATAAACATAAAAGCCCCCCGGCCTGGCTTTAGGAGGGGAGGGGAAGAAAATAACACCCACACTGATTTGATCGTCGGAGGGGTTAAGTCGGGACTAAACCCGACTCAAGCCTTCTTGTGGGTTTCGAGCACCCCTGTGAGTCGTGTCAGTCGCGGACTAAGTCGAAACACGTTTCGAAGCATCGGCGATCGAACTAAGCTAACGTGGTCGATCGAACCCGCCACGTCGACCAGTGGCCGTCTTAGTTTGACAACAATTTTATTACATCAAATTAGATTTGGATGAAAGGCATGTGTTTGTCTGTAAAGCCTATCACATCTAAGAATATTAATCATCGAGCTGACCATATGCTGGAGCGGGTATACGTCTCCTTCCCATTGCCATCACCATGAAAGATTAGCCGATGACTCGGTCTTACTCATCTAATCGAATCATACACAGACAATGGCACGGTAGACACAGATCTTAATTCCCCATCGTTCTAAACACGTAACGCGTGATGAATGACGACGCTATTTGTCTGATTACTTTACGCTCATTGTAGATCGAACACCTCAACTTATACGAGATATAAAATGCCACTTCACGTCAAGTGGCCAAAGAGATCGAGGCACACGAAACTGCTCCCTTTAGAAACAGTCCATCGAATCAGTCTTCGGGCTCGAGAATGGAGAATAATAGAATAATAAATTATACGTAATATGATGCAGAAAAATAGTGTTTGCGTGCTGTATTTATCCTCTTGTGTCTTAAATTTATTTGAGTTGAGTTGAGACCAACAGCCTTTCCTCACATCCCACGTTTACTTGGTAATTTGACACGCGAAAGAGTGGCTTAGAAAGGTCAATGATTTATTTTGACTTTGCCATGCGTTCATTCCATCCCCGCGTGCACTGCTTGCGCGTGTGAAACTTGGCGATGAGGGTTAGGAGGTGAATTGGACTTCGTCGGGGGGCTTTTCCGTAAAGAGTGTCAGCCACCGGTCAACCTCGGGTCCATATCAGCGGGCAGAATTGAAAGTACTCTTCTGCCCCTCCGGTGGGTCCCACCCTCTGCTCCGATAATGTTTTCTGCGGAGAGAGGCGCGCGGGGGCAGAAGAGAAAATAAGAGTAAAAACAAGGGATAAAGAAGTCCGAAGATTCGGAAACGGGGATCGACGCGGACAAGTTAGACGCCGCTGGTCGCTACCACCCGTTACCGTTGGAAACAGTCATCACTACCGCCGCCATCACGATGCACTCCTCTTTTAAATATCTCCTCCTCCTCCTCCTGCTCCCGATCTTGTCGCCGTCTCTCCTCTTTTCTTCCTCCTCATCTCCCTTACTCTTCCTGGTCGGTAAGGGCCTCTGATCGGAGACATCGAAATGCGCGCGCGATGGGCCATCGGCGTCGCCATCGCCGTCCTGCTCCTCGGTCGCCTCCCAGCTGGACGTTGCCAGGGCATCGGTGGCCCAGTCAACCCGCCGCCGACGGCTCCATTGCTGTTGCAGCTCCAAAGCACCGTCGATGGCCTCACCAGAAATATATTTCCGGCGGTCAAAGATAAATATGGCTTCTGCATCAAAGATCCGTGCGTCTCGTCTAACCCTCGTCGATCTTTCGTTTCCTTTCTTTCTTTTGGTTGGATTGTTTTCGATCTCGAAGCTCGATGTGGGCTTGGTGGTCGTGGGCTTATGCTGGGATGTTGTTGGATTGTGAGCTTCAGGCAGGATGATTGGGATCGTACGTTCAATTACACGAACGATTTGGATTTCTTGGGGGACTGCGCGGACAGAACACCGGGTATGAGATGTCCTCTTGCGTTTCTTTCTGCCTAAATTGGTTCGATCATCTTTCTTAGAATAGTAGTAAACCTTGATAATTTCAAGAATGAATATATTGCAGTTCTTGAGGTTCTTAGCTTAGTTGTTTTTGGCATCTAGAGCCCTTGATATTATTAGATCATGGATTTTTGGTTTCCTGTTAGTCGCTCATCCTGCTTTTCTACCAGTATGCTTCTGTAAAGTTCGTAGGTTCTAGCTTCTTTACCGAGTTGCTTTAGAAGGGCCTTCACGATTTAGTGATCTAGGATGTTATTTATTAGGGTGTCCTGGAATTATGTCCAACTTGTGCTTTATATCTTGATTGATGTTCTGGTTTGAGATGTCAAAAAATTATTATTTTTCTTTCAAAACGATAGCCCAGTGTCATTTAAGGCGATGATTTAAGATGAAATTACTTAGATGGTCTTGATCTGGAACAGTTTCCATAGGGATTGACTTCACACGAAGTAAGATCCAAGACTTTGGAAGAAGAGATGCTTAAGTTTTTAAAGAACTTCACATTGCAGCTTTCTTAGCAAATCAGTTTTTGTTATTTTCTCCATGAACATGGCTGCAAGATGTGACGGATTCAGGTTTTTTTGTTTCTATCAGAATCTTTTGAAGAATATTAATGCCCATCATATTGCTTTATGTATGCATAATCTTAGTCATATCGGGACAAAATGAGTAGGCCTATCTAACTGCTTTATTTTGACTCACTTGGACAAGCAGATTTTTCTGCACGTCTATGCACAATAGCAGAAGTTAAGTTCTACTTCAGCAGTTTCATCGAAAGTGGTGGAAAGACTAGCTACTTGAAACCCAATAAAAACTGTAATTCAAGTTCATGGGTTCCTGGATGTGAGCCAGGATGGGCAAGCAGTGTTACTCCAGATGTGAATGTCGATCTTCAAGAATCTGAGTATATCCCTCTAAGAACTCTCGATAGTCAACCTTGTTGTGCAGGATTTTTCTGCCCTTATGGTATTACTTGCATGATACGTAAGTATATTTCTTCTTTGATCTCTCTTGTTGCTTTTAGCAGGGTTAAGATTCTCATTTTGTTGTTTCATGTTGTTTATGCACTTTATTTGAAGCATTACTAAAATATTATCAACATGATCATTGCATTCGTGCTGGATACTCTAATTTCTTCTTATTTGAAGTAGGTTGGTATTTAGCATTTGAAATGGAGCCAGAGTGGTCCATTTCTCTCCCAAGACCTTGGTTTTCCATGGACATTCATTAGTTTTCCAGCTATGTTTAAGAGCAATGCTCTACTCTATACACCCACATATCAGCCCCAATTACTCATGTCAGCTCAAAACTGGGAGAGAATGAAGGTGGAGGATAACTCCATTGCAACTCTAAAGAGGGTGTCATTTATGGGTTTCTTACACTGGGGTCTAAACTAGTACTTGTATATTAGTGATTGGCTCTCCCTAGCTTTGTGTTTGTATTTGATCCTGCAAGTTATCCCTGTAGTCTTGGTTGTTGTTTGCCTACCTACCTAATTTTCTAAAAAAAGTGTCCCTCAATACTTCATCTTATTCTTTGACAAATATGTAACTAAGAATTAGGAATAACCCATTTGCGGAAACTACGTTCCTGGAGGTTCAACATAGAAGTGTTTCTACATAATAAGTCTTAGTATTTCCATGTGAGCGTTACTTCAGTTTAAGAAAAGTTTGTTTAGCTTAGCCTAAGGTGCTGCTAAATAGAAGGATGTTAGCAACATCCATGAATGATAAATCATAGTTGAATGTAACATGCCAATGTAGGTTTGCAAAGCATGATGCTTATACAAAGTGTCATACTTATATTTCGTTTTACTTGGAACATCAGAGTTTCAACAACACTGATCTCCATAAACATATTTTTGCAAAAATATTTTCAAGAATACATGTAAGAATGACCATGCTTTAAATGAAAACAATATTTGAGATTTACAACAGGGATTTTCAACAAGCAATTCCACAATGGTAACTGTTGCTTCTCAATATTTGCTGTATCAAATTAATTATTAAGATCTACCAAAGGTGTTTGGAAGTTCTTACATATTATGAGAGCTATTTCCTGTTAGATCCACCAATAATCACCATAAATTTAGAGTTTCCTTGGACCTTTAGTTATTAAAACACCAAAAACTCTAATGCAAATCTTTATAATAGAAATTTAGATTTCCCATGTTTCTTATTATTTGCAGACTTCATATGATGCTATTTAGCTAGAAATGGAAATTCTGATCAACCTGAAATCCTGTAGATCTCAGAGCTAGCACACTTTGCAAAAGTGAACGTTATTTAGGACTCTAAATTAACTCAGTGATCAAGTCTTCTAGAGTAAAACTACAATTGGCATTACATTGTTACTAGACTATTCTAATTCTTTTAAGTCTACAAACATTAGAATTTGATTCTGGTATGCAGAATGTGACTTTTTGGATATAAAAGTAACTGCTTCCAATGACAATAACAACCTTTCCTATGAGAGATATGCTCTTTAAAATTAAATTTGTTTCACTGCTCACACATTACTTTTTCTTAAGTGTCAGATCTATCTGACGTCTGGATTCAAGCTAAATTTTGTTCCACTCAGACAAATCATAATAACTAGTTATTTATTGTATTTAATTTATCTGTTAATTATAGGACTAGCTAGGACTCTGAAAAATAAAGATGCTATCAACACCTTTGTTTTAAGTAAGGCATGGGTAATTAGGGCCCTAGGTACACTTCATCAGAGAGGATAGTCAAAAGTTGTTAGAATAGGTTCAAAGATGGCAAAATTTTAAAAATAAATGGAAATATTTCAACTCTCAAGAACTAAACAGATAAACCATTTTAATATTCAAAGTATCAAAATCTTTTTTCTTCTCCTTCTGAATGCTCGAACAAATGATGACAAAAAATCTATAATAGCAATATCTTTGCAATCTTTTTTTTACTCTTCGTCCAATTGCTTTAAATAAGAGAAGTCTTTGTTGGAAACTGCTTAATGTTCAAACAGCAAAAAAGATCATTTTCCAATTTTCTCAATAAAGGCCAGTTTT
Organism: Musa beccarii; assembly: GCA_024322285.1. Classification (NCBI taxonomy): domain Eukaryota; kingdom Viridiplantae; phylum Streptophyta; class Magnoliopsida; order Zingiberales; family Musaceae; genus Musa; species Musa beccarii. Next base: position 30,209,024 of record CM044400.1, read on the forward strand.
GAGAGCATATGTTCCATAGGTGCATAGGGGTTCACCATCTTCCTACAGATATCAATATCAAATTAAAATATTTGGCCGTTCTAGAGATAGGACAATTCCAAAGTGATTAAGAATGAAAGTTGTCTCCAGACTCTCCACAACTTAAGAATTTATAATTGATGCAATATGAACTCTCTCAAAAAACCTCCAAGAAATTGTTTTCTCAAATTTCCTCAACTCATGTTCTGCTCACATTCTTGATAGCCGATAGCCTGATACAATCTGGAGTAATAGTCCGAAATTAAAATGATAATTTTTTTTTACTAAAAAATATATTAATATGAAAAATTGAGAATATAGATTTGCAAGGGTAGGGATTTTGTCTTAGAATAGTTCTCCAATCTATACATCTACCTAGAATCCAATAAATTTGTCATTGCACAACATATAGATTGAATCATAGTCACAACTTTCCTCACAACTGTTGATTCCTGTCTAAATTGGAGGAATCAAGTTTTTTTTTTTATTTCATTGTCCTGTAAGTATTTGCTCCTGAGGATTCTTTTCGAATAGGATCAATTATCTGCATAGCACCTCCTTCTCGTTGAAATGTATCCATCACCATCTCCCTACAAAAAGTTAGCTTTAGCTTCCATAGCTCAATGACACAATTCCACTTGAGAACTCTATAAAACAGACCAGCTTACAAAATCTTTCTTCCTTAATTATCTTGTTCGAACTTGCAAAGAAAAACTCTCTTCATTCTCTTAGGGCATTAAGAAGTCAATTTGGACAATAAAATCATAGGTATACAGTCATTTTGTTGCATTAAAGGGAGTGAGTACCTCTTCCAACTAGCAAGCTTGGTTTCAAACATTCTGATGTTTGGTTGTGATCTCTATAACTAAATTTCCCAGTTTCAATGTACCTTGGTTAGCTAGTTGAGAATTTTGGTGCATGTTGAACTTAAACCCCCTTGTGGTTATACTGTAGCTAGACTCAAATCTCTAATTAGATTTCTCAGATGAAAACCATCAAACTTCCCATTATTCTCAACTTAAACTTGAATCACCTTCATGTTTATACATTACTTGTTACTTGTTAGACATCCATCAAGAAAAAAAAAAAAAACAAAAAAAAAAAACATATGCACCCTTAATGCTGACAGCCAACATATGCATGTCTTTTCTACTGAAGAGTGTGGCTTTCATGAACAGCTTATCTCAAAATGTACAACTTTATTTGCTGGAAGCACACTTAGATGTTCATCTATATGTTGTTCACTATGATATTCCTCGTTTTGATTGGACCATCACTTCATTTTATTAAATTTCTATTAGACTGGTTAGAGCAGGTCAAGTAACTTTGAAGCTAATGTATGAGAATGTAGAGAACTAAGTTACCATGTTAGTTCTAATATTTGTCTTTTTGCTAATGAAGCTTGTCCGTTGGGAGCATATTGCCCAGTTGCAAAACTTAATGGAACTACAGGTCTTTGTGATCCGTAAGTTGATTAGGTTTTCCCCTTGTCCTTGCACTATTCTAGTATTCTTTACATTTTCATGATAAAAGTGGCATACCTTGTTTATTTTCTAAAAATGTGCAGATACAAGTACCAGCCACCCCCTTCGAAACCAAACCATACATGTGGTGGTGCAGACATTTGGGCTGATGTTGATCATAGTGGTGATCTATTCTGCCCAGCAGGATACTACTGTCCAAGCACCATTCAGAAAAATAATTGCAGTAGTGGGTATTATTCTCACCCAACACCTTCTAGTTTCAGATTGAGGTCTCTTGTGGTCAATATGTACTAATGATGGTTACTGATGCCTTGTTCACTCTCTGAACTATTGAATGTACCCTTCGAACAAGGAGGATGATTCTGATATCTAATGCTGCCTTGGTTCTTCGTTTCTGTTTTAGTTTGTCATTATTTTGTGCTACACTGATTTTGTGTTTGCATTTTGCAGACACTTTTGCAGGATGGGTTATACTCATGAAACTAGTAAGCTTTCACTGTTTTATTTAGCTACATAGAGTGTCTGTATGCTTGAGTTCTCATTTACAGTTTAGTGACTGCATAAGATAATTGTGTATGCATAGTGTTTAAGCTACATACTGCAACCATTTTTTGTTTATTTGTCTTAAGATACTTCATATTCATGTAAGCGTTTTGAGATGATACAATAAATATATGAGAACAGATCCATTTTCCTCTGCAGTTTCTTTTGATTAGATTAGGTTGGCTTCCACCAATGCAGGGTCTACGGAGGTTTAATATCCATGTAGTTTTATTTGATTAAATTAGTTAAAATGTAATTAGACTATGAACACAATTAACACCCGTTAGAAGAAGGAACAACTTCAAGTTCTTACTGGCTGGCTCTTAACCAACACAAATGGTTTAATCTCTAAATGTAGAAAAATTATCTTATACTCAACTAAACATCATCCTATCGATATGGTCAGTATTCAACTCTTTTTCTAAATGTTGCCATTTGTAGAGATGTTAAAATCTCGAGGAACATTAAGGGACCAACATGTATTGTAACCTAGGTGCAAGGCCCAAGGTGTTCCAAAAGCAGTATAATGTTTCATTGGCATTAACTTGTATGCATGATCACATGTGTAGTTTATTGCTCAATGACATTGATCGGCATTCACATCTATCCTAAGCCAATATATTGGGGAATTGACTAGGCATGTGCTGGTATGGAAGAGCATGATACAGCTGCTACTTTATGGGGCTGCACAGGCTTGTCAATTTGAAGTTGTCCTTGGTTATAAAGCAGAAACTAAAATTGGTCTCTTTCTTCATTGAGGTTGGGTTAGCTTTGCTCCCTTAATTCACATTGTTGATGTGTTTGAAGCCGAAATGGACTAGGGAGTTTCCTTCCATTATAGAAAGTCATGGCATGGGCTCATTTATGGGCAACATTGTATTACTGACTCCACGTGAATGAGCAATGGCTTGGATGATGAATCTACTTGGTATAACTATCTTGACTTTGATGCTTCTGCACTATTAACTAGATAATGAGTGTGGTTTCTTTCTTTAAATCTTCTGCAATTCAGCGAAAGATAATAAACTTGCTTTATTTTAAGAATAAATTCTGAATGGAATAAAGCCAAGTATCGATTAATATATTTGCCTTACAGGTAGAAAAATGAACCTCTGGATATTCATTGATTTAGTCTAAGAACAATCTAAAACTCAGACAGCTGAGTATTCTCCAATAGAAACAAGATCAGAAAACAACAATTATGCTTGTAGTGACACCTTGTATGACAAATCATCTACTGTGATGCTTCGTTCATCTTTGCATCTCCAACATCTTGATACAAGCTGTTATATACACACATATATAGAAACGTACACATTCATATAATTTCATTTTGAAAACTCGATGCAAAAAATTTGACTAAGTTAACTTCTGGTTTGTAGGTTGCTACAAGTCAAGTACATGCCATTCGAACTCTGAAAAACAAAACACGACTATTTTTGGTGCTTTAGTAATGGTAAGCAATATGGTTTTTCTTCAGGCAAGCAAATGATATGGTTTTATTCATGTTCTGTTTCTTGCTAGTGTTAAGCAGTTCAATTCATTTTTGGTCTTCAACAGCTCTGCTCCGGTAACCAAACTGTACTTGTAAAGCCACTCTTTGAATCATGCTTGAATGGAAAAACTTGATTCTCTTTAATTTTGGTATTTGTTTCTGCTGGAACCTTTATCAAGAATCATTCAATGCTTGGTCCAACCAGAAACTGATAAATTCACTTTCTTAACCATCTGACTTGCTTGTCGTTCACTTTTATGTACTTAATGTTTCTTCTCTTTATTGTTGATGATACTTACCTGTTGTTGTTGGCTACTTTTATATTGCTTGAGTAGTGTTGATTGAATATTGTTTATAATCTACTTGCACAATGTTTATCCAAAACAAATAGTAAGTGATTGATATGCTTTATACATGCATTGCCACTAATAATTAGCTCAAAAAATGATCCAGATCAAGAGAATGAATCCATTGATTTGACTTATCTTGATTTGCATTAAACTAAATTTAGGCTTTTGCAATGCAATCAAATTCGTGTAAGAGTTGGGTCGGATTATACCAAAAACCTACTGAAACCTGATTGACTTGTTGCAATTCTGAGACCCTGATACATGCCACATTTCTACATCTTAGCCTAGGAACTCAAGCAAATACATTAAATCATAGATATACATATCAGGGTATTCTGAAAATGGCAAATGCAAATGCTTTTCTGTATACACTAACACTTCAACAGAAATATTATTATTTTTTGGTGATATACCATATCACACTATAATCTACTGACCAACAATGCCAGTTCAAGAGTGGGCAATAATGAATTGTATGTGAGATTTTTATCCCTTGACACAATGTTTGCCAATCAAAGGATCATTGGCTACCAAGAATGGTAAACTATTGCTTGTTATATGCTTCTAATTTGGGAATGAACTCCTAGCTCAAGCAAATTTTTTAAAGTTCTGAAGCAGTATGCTAATGTTTGCCACCTGATGTTGATTTCATGTTGGCAATTGGTTATCATAACCTTTAATAAAAAATATACTATTGCTTTCTGAAAGGAATTTATAGTCAAATAATAGAGAAGAGAGAGTAGAAATTTTGTAGACATCATTTGTAGCACATAGATGAAAGTCTAAAATTTTCAATCATGCAACTTAACAGATGGATCTTGTTTACTAATGAACACAAAAAGATCACTCCCCTTGGGAGCCTTGGTACTATAAACAAGTTTATCCACCGATATAATATACAGGCACTAAGACCACATGCTTACATAGACCACATGCCATCGGTATGGCACGTACCAATATACTGACACATGGTATGGTGAGTGTACTGATAGACTGGTATGCACTACATGAACTACAAACAAGCCATAGGACATTATGGCTTCTTCCTTTTTATGTTGTTTTTTGTGTAGTAGATCTAAGCATCTAGCAACTCTTTGTTTGTGTGTGAAAGGAATTAAGCATGTATTCTTGATTTTTCTTCTAAGATTTAGAAGCTAGATAAGTGTTAGCATCATTTGCATTGTCCCAGTTGTACTGTTTATTATCCGTCTAGAACAAGGCAGAAATTCTGAAAAATATTTGTGTTTATTAAAGAATCTTCACCATGATATTCAGCATAAAATAACATCACATTTTCTTTCTGAACTTCTGTAGGTTGCATTAATTTTGTTGTTATTGATAATCTACAACTTCTCTGATCGAATTCTCACTTACCGGGAAAGAAGACAAGCCAAATCGAGGGAAGCTGCTGTAAGGATAGCTAGAGAAGCTGTTCAAGCTCGTGAAAGATGGAAAGCGGCAAAAAATATAGCAGTGAAGCATGCAGTTGGAATCCAAAATCAGATATCTCGCACATTTTCACGCAAAGTATCCAATAAACTGCAAGAATCATATAAAGTTCTTGGTCTATCTCGACAGTTATCAGATGCATCGACATCGGATATTGAGGAACTAAGTATGCTTGGTAATAATAATATGGCACATTCATCTGAAAAGATTTCTGACATTTCTGAAATTCCTCAAATGGATATCGGAGACTCTTATCCCAGAAAGAATGCAACAAAAGGTAAACATATGCATACTCGTACACGAATCTTCAAGGATGCATACATCGAGATTGAAAAAGAGAAAGTGCTACAGCAGGAAAAGAAGAACATGACTTTTTCAGGAGTAATTTCTATGGCTACTAAAAATGAAATCAGAACAAGGCCTACCATAGAGATTACCTTCAAGGATCTAACTTTAGTTCTTAAAAGGAACAAGAAGCAACTTCTGAAAAGCGTGACAGGGAAACTTATTCCAGGCCATGTAACTGCAATCATGGGTCCATCTGGTGCAGGGAAAACCACATTTCTTACTGCTTTGGCTGGAAAGACATCTGGATGTCAGATGACTGGACTAGTTCTAATAAATGGAAAGGTTGAACCTATTCGTTCATATAAAAAGATAATTGGTTTTGTGCCACAAGATGATATCGTGCATGGAAACTTGACAGTGGAGGAAAATCTTTGGTTCAGTGCTAATTGTAGGTAAGAGACACATGGCATTCATATAAACATTCACATCAAGTAAAATTATTACCTTTGATGCTATATTTGTAACTTATAAAGTTTAAATATCTTAATCGTGCATGGTACATTTCATTTCTTTTCATATTACCATTTGTATATCTTAAAGTAAAATATCTGCATATACATGTTCTTGGTATTGATTTTTCTTTTTTAATTTATTTTTAGGCAAGTAGTTTAATCTGATGCTTATATGTTGAAGCAAAATGATATATGGAAATAGTGGTTTGAGGCATATTATTTATCCAACAAGGCATTACTCTTTAAACATGAGGATGACATCCTCAATAGAAGCATGATGTGTCCTGAATGAAGCTGGAATCATACTTGAGTTACTTGATATAAGTGTTCACCATAAAGTTGCAAGTCCCAACTTGAACAATAATCTCAGTCCTCTAAATTAAGGGGTTTTGTTAGTGATTAACAATAACTGAGTTTGTGCATTAGAATATGGTAAAGTTTTAGTCTTCTATGACTTCATTGCAATCTTGATCCTATTTGGTTGGCTAATATGGTTGTTCTTAATTTTGAATGTGCAAATTTATTAGTTCTGATGAAGATTAAGCATGTTAATTTTACTGGAAGGTTAGCAGTGCATTTTAATCTTGGTTTCCATCTTGTCATCTGCATCTATTGTTTCCTTCTCATCTTCGTTGCAGATCTCTTCTGTGCCTTTTCATCTTTGTTCTCCTTACTTTTATAGTTTTAGGATCAAACTGATTTAACTAGAGTCACGTAAATATTTTTCCATAGATTATAGTAGACATATTTTTATATTTCCCAGGAAGATGTCCAGAAGACATTGCTTCAAAGGTATATTAGTTGAATATTCTGAATTTGGTAATAACTGCTTGGCTATAAGGGATAACTTACATGATATTTATCAGTTACACCTCTCTTTAGGTTTTTGCGTCTGTTATTTGTAGGTATTTCATCCTGTAATAAGTAAATACCATTTATCATAGTAATAAATAAATACCATTTGTCATAGTAACGATCTGAATTCTAGAAGTCTACTGTACCTATCTGAAGATACTGAATCCATTTTCCATTCATTTATGATTAGATTCCTTCAAGAATCTCCATCTTTGTTGTTTGTTTGCTTCTTCTTTCCTTTTCTGTTTTGTGTGTATTTTTATATGTGCAGGTGAGGTTTGTCTGTTTACAGTTTCAGCTTGGTTACTATCCTAATGAGTAGTATGGTTTAAAGTTGGAAAAATATCATTTTTTTCACTACTCTGTGATCTGGACATAGACATGTTGAACATGTGAACTATTAAACAAGGATATGCTATTGTTGTCATTGTTGATTGTATGGTTGTCTAGATTCTTAGGATATGCTATTGGTGTCCTTTTTGACTGTATGATTGTCTGTAGAGTCTTCATCTGGTTTTCTTGCATCTCTCTTTATGGCTCTTCCATTTACATGTCATGTTGAAGTTGGACACTAATTTGTTTTACAGCCTAAAGAAACTCTTCTTGCACTATTTCATTCATTTTAAATGACCATTTAAAAGACCATTCTTTCTAGTACCTTAGAAATCAGAAGCAAACCAAGATAAAATTGCATTGGTTTATTTTCTTCTTGACTTTCTACTATGATACTATCATCTTTCTTCTGGGTATTGGCTCTATTGCGTGGATCATGACAGTAATACATGTTGATGATTACTACTGAAATGTGAATGAGAATATCCTGTCACTGTCTTGGCCCATATGTTAGCTGTGCCCTCCTTCTGGTTTCTATATCTTTGTTGCACTCGCCTTCACATCATTTCAGATTTATTATTCTAAGCATGCTTCCCTGCTTTTTCTTTTGCTTGGTTCATTCTTGAAAATTGTTCAGCGCCTGTGTTTCCCTTTCTTCATTATGGTCTCCTGTGGCAGGTTAAATTGCTTTTCCTTTTCCTTTTTCCTATTAATATGATTGTGTCAACTTGCATTTTTTGCTCGTTCTGTTTTTTATTTCTCATCTAAGAGATTCAGTATTGTGGCTTGTAAACTATCCAAGTAACAATTGGTGTTTTCCCCTTGTTTAGACTTTCTGCAGATATGCCAACAGCCAACAGAGTTCTAATTGTTGAAAGAACTATAGAGTCATTGGGGTTGCAATCTGTACGAAATTCCTTGGTTGGAACAGTAGAGAAGCGTGGAATTTCTGGTGGGCAAAGAAAGCGAGTAAATGTTGGGCTTGAGATGGTCATGGAACCATCTCTTTTGATACTAGATGAACCGACATCTGGTCTGGATAGTTCTTCATCTCTGCTGCTACTTAGAGCTCTTCGTCGTGAGGCACTTGAAGGGGTAAACATCTCCATGGTGGTTCACCAGCCCAGGTTTGTTTGAAAAAATAGAATGCCAATGTCTGACCTCACTTATTTATATCTTTTCTTTCATGATGTTTCTGATATAACTTTCTCTGGTAGTGGTGAAATTCTCTCTTGTATAAGATGCATAAAATGATATTATGAATGTTAAAACCAATTTATTTTTTGGAACATTGCTAGAGATGATGCAAGTTGTACAATGTATAATTATATACCATATACAATATTATCATATGTCTGATTTATTAGATCTATAGATGATTTTCATTGGGAACCATGTATACTGTAGTAACTGTACTACCTTGATCAGAAATTTTTTTTTTCAGGGTTCTTAAGGCTTGTCATCTGGACATCCTTTTAACCCAGTTAAGGAGCAAAATTTTTATATAAATCGTAAAATTCTCAAAATTCTTGTCATCTTTGCTTAAGTTGCAACTGGCAATTTCTGAGGACCTTGAAGTGTGTAAAGATACAAAAGGAAATAATTGCTCACTTAATGTGTTGATAGGCAATATGCGACATCGATTATCTGAACTAGCAAATTGCAACTTGTCAGGGTTAACCACATGGTATTGAAGGGCTATCTAAATTACGAAGCTTCTTTTGGTGGATCTTGCATGTTATTTGTTCTGGGTTTGAAATAAGTTCTGGACTCAGCAATATTTCTCTAATCAGATTATTTGATAGCAATTGTCTATTGTCTTACTTATTCTTGACATGCTGTTAAGACCACAGTCATGAGGTCATTATTAATACTTCGTATCCTGTAGTTCACTTCAATTATAAAAGCCACTCATCTTAGTAAGCTATTATTGGACTAGTACTAATTTTTTTTTAAAATCCTTTTGGCACTTCAGCTACACTTTGTTCAGCATGTTCGATGATTTAATACTTTTGGCAAAAGGTGGTTTAATTGCATATCAAGGGCCAGTGAGGAAAGTTGAAGAATACTTTTCAGGCCTTGGGATTATAGTCCCTGAGCGTGTCAATCCACCAGACTACTTTATCGACATTTTAGAGGGTATAGTGAAGCCAGGCACAAGTACAGCTGTTAAATCCAATCAGTTGCCACTTATATGGATGTTGCATAATGGATATAATGTACCCCCTGATATGCGCAACGAAGTCGATTCTGTCAATGCATCATTTAGGAGTGGAATAAGTTCTGATAGGGGTGGCTCAGATGAGGATTCTGGTGATACTGATGTTTGGGGAGATATAAAAGGTGCCTTTGAAGAAAAGCGAGATCACATAGAACACAATTTTTCAAAATCCAAAGATTTAGCAAACCGAAGAACACCTGGTAAACTCAAGCAATATAAGTACTACCTTGGAAGGTATGTTCTTATCTTGAAGATCATTTATATGTTCATATATGTTGGATTAACCTATACCATAACTTGCTTTTTATATTGTTATTTGTTTATGGACCTTTTTTGTTTGTTAATGCCAAAGCCTTGTCATCTATAGGGTCTTCAAGCAGCGTTTGCGTGAAGCTACAACACAAGCTGTTGATTATTTGATCCTTGGTCTTGCTGGAGTCTGCTTAGGGATACTTGCTAAAGGGAATGATGATAATTTAGGGGTAGCTGGTTATACATACACCATTATTGCTGTTTGTAAGTTGCAAATAACTATTTTGACATTATTTCTGCAAGAAACAAAATATAAGAAACTTTTTTGACCCTGCTCACAGCTATTTGGCGTAACAATATAGTTTTTTATTTTCTTGTTTGATTACCTTTAGGAGTTTAATGGTTGCATGATTTTGTTTATGAGCCTACTAGAAAGTATAGTTATTTAGCTTATGAGGTGTTAAATTGAGAATAATGAGGTTAAGTGATGCCTAGTATGTGAAGCAAATTTTTGTTTGTGAATTTTCATTTTGATGTGGCAACTACTCAGGAAAGATGCCTGATATGATCCTCAATTGTGAAGATTATGCATTTGAGCTTATTAGTACTGAATTCATGGCTGTAAATTATTGTAAAAGCAAATTAAAGAAAAGGGAATCCAATAATTTGACACAGCAGAAAAGATCATGAATTTCTAGAAAGGATCATACTCATTATAAGGTTTGAAAGAAAGTGCCAATTTTTTCTGGATGGACATAATTTGGATCAAATTTAAATATTAAAATTTAGAAATTTCAACAAATAGGTTATCCAGAAAAAAAGAGGGAATATATATGTAAGAGCAGGGAGATCTAGCTCATCAGGGGAGATTCTACAACTAATAGCAACAAAAGGAAGACTTGTAAGTTTCAGATCTAGGATATATGCTGAAAGGTCAAAATCATTTGAAGGAAAAAAAATTTCAAAAGGTCTAGAAGCAATGTGCCATTTGACAGTAATCTTTTTCTAACCATACAATTCCTTACTTCATTAGGATTTCCTAGTAAAATAACAAATAAAAACAATGTTTTAAAACACTGTATGATCCTTGGCAAGAAAAATAATCAAATAGTTTACACAATAACACTAAATAAATATCAGTATATTGGAATAATGTTAACTTTTAAAACTTTGTAAGTTTGGTTGATGATTTGTGATCAATTAGGCATCGTCTTGGTAGAGGATAAATTATCTAAGGGGATATGAGCATATGCTAAAAAACTTATGGATGGAGCAATTACTATTAGTGGTACAATGAGAGATAGGCGGAAACCTAAAAACACTTTAATAAAAATTCTAAATAAAGATTTAAATATTCTTAAATTAACTTAAAAATATGACTTTTTATATATATTAATGATGAATTGACCCAAATAGTTGGAACTTCATGGTTTTGTTGTCATTGTTATTATTGTATCGTGAGATAAAACTTTTAGGCAGTTTTTCATGAAGAAAATAAGAACAGTAAGAATCTTGGTGCAAAAAATTGCACTATTTTAAAAAGAAAATTTCAATCAAGGTTTTCACATGTTCTTTTGACTGGTGTAATAAACTTAATCATGAAATCTGAAATACATTGTTATCCTTCCTGAAGATAACAAATTATAACTGGATTTCTTTTCTTCTAGTTACTCTTTTATTTATCTAAGGTGCACACTGTGTTCCCCCCCCCTCTCTCTCTCTCTCTCTCTCTCTCTCTCTCTCTATATATATATATATATATATATATATATATATATATATATATATATATCTGTGTGTGTTTATTATATATTGTGTTTGTCCATGCATTTACGGTGTAGTGTATGTACTGGCAGCTAGAAGCAAAGTCCTTTTTATATAATATGTAGGTGCATATGCAACCAAAAGAACTTTGGGCATTGATATATGAATAGTTTCAGGAATTCACTATACGTTATTCTTTACCTCAAAACAGCATGTGGAACTAATTCTGAAGAAAAACACCCAACTGAAACAGCATATGGAACTATTTGGACAAAGGAAGTTAACTGTTTTAGTGTGTGGAACCATGTTATCATGAAAGTTATTGTGAATCTCCTTCCTTCCAGTTTATATTGTGATTAATTGAACTTTGTGTTTACATTGTAGCTCTCTTGGGCCAGATTGGTGCTTTGAGATCATTTTCACTGGAAAAGTTGCAATATATGAGGGAGAGAGCATCTGGAATGAGTTCACTGGCTTATTTTCTATCAAAAGATACCATTGACCATTTCAACACAGCTGTGAAGCCTGTAGTTTATCTCTCAATGTTCTATTTCTTCAGCAACCCAAGGTCATCTTTTGCTGACAACTATATTGTTATGCTTGCCCTTGTATACTGTGTAACCGGTATTGGTTATACTTTTGCCATCTGCTTCCAACCAGGCTCTGCTCAGCTGGTGTGTATGTCATTATTTGATGCCTACTACTTTGCAGTCTCTTATTTTTTGTTTGTTCATCTCTAAGGCAATGTTAATACTTGATTTTGCAGTGGTCTGCTCTTCTTCCTGTTGTTTTGACGTTGATATCAACTCAGCAGAGAAACTCAAAGATACTAACAAGTTTATGCTACCCAAAGTGGGCATTGGAAGCATTTGTGATTGTTAATGCAGAATGGTTTGTTTGACTTACCTTGCTTATTATATATGAACAAGTTTTGTCATGATTCTGCTTTGATTTTGCGTTTGCATATGTATGTTTGGCTAGGTTGTTCATATATTTATTGAAAGCAAAAAAATGAAAGAGAAACAATGGAGCTAAGAACTTTCTACACAAAGTTATCAAAAATGATAATGGAATGTAGTTGCAGCTTGCATGGCTTAGAATTCCATTTCTCAGGACCAAAATAGGATGTAGTTGTGCTATATTTATATATTTAAATAATTTCTTCTAAATTTGCTTGTCCTAGATGAATATTTCCTACCAGCATCAATAATTTAATGGTTTCAGTGGTTTTAAAGTTTCAAACATTATAGGTCTAGCTCTCATTCTGACATTTTAACCATTATAATTTGTCAAATATTCGCAAAAAAAAAAAAAAGACTATGAGCTAGACTCATTATTAGAGTTTGACTTTATATCCCTAGACTAGTTAATGCAGGACTCTATGGCTGTGGTATGGGTCTGGTTTGCGTTGATGTACTGACACAACATGATACATAGGCAAGTCCTAGATTGGTTTAGGCTGATAAAAAACCTAAGAAAACCCTATTTTACGGTTCTTTCCACATTTTCTTGATAAATACAAAGAATATTCATAAAATTAAAGTGGTTCTAGTCTAGGAAACAATAAATATTAAATAAAAACATACATCAGGCAAGTATCACATTCTATATTTAAAGAATACATGTATGTACAAATAAATCTTAAATTTCAAAGTTCAAACATAATAAATTTGATATAAAATATGATCATATACCTGCTTCTTCCTTCATTGAGTCCACGGAAAGTGGGTCAAAATTCTTGATGTTATTCCACCAGAGATCAATATGGCACGTCTGAAAGATTCATGCATGGAATGGCATACTCATAAAACATGTTTAAGTGATGCACTAATATAATTGCATCTCAGGCAAGCAGGACCATCATAAGTTGGGCTTATTCTTATTAGCTTAAGCTTTTTGGGATATCGGTTACTTATTTGATCAGTTTTTATCATGGTATAAGAGTAGGCCATAAATTCAAATTTCAGCCTTTATTGTGTTCTGTGATACATGGGTCTTTATGCAGAGCTGGTTAACTTTCAGTTTTCACATTCATCATAAATTTGGTTGACCCAAATTATCATTTATTAGTTAGAATGTCTCACGAATTTTGTTTTACTAACATTCTTACGTAGAGGTAATCACAGCATATCTCTTGACATCTTTCTCTTAAACTGAACTTCTCTCTCTAGCTATATCACAGTTCAAGAAAATACGTTTTGAATTTCATATAAGGAAGCTGTAAAGTCTCAACTATTTGGGGTTAACTACACAGATCTTTTGTCACCATTGGGCTCTGTAAACATAAAAGGACATTGACTGAGTTCATTTTTTTGCACTTGGAATCTAATAGTTCAAAAGCCAAATCCTACACATGAAGGATTTACCATTTAGCTCTATCCAATCCTGTAAAGGAAGAAAAGACTTTTTGCATTTTCCCTGTTTCTAAGATGAGGATATGTTAAGATCTGGAAGTTCAGTATGCTTGCTCAGATCAATGCTTTCTTTTTTTCACTATGTGCAATCCATTTAAGTTCATCTTGGTTATAAATTGTTTCCAGAAAGACCTATTCTAGCTCAACTGGGGGAAACTGATTACTGATTGTACTTGTAAAAGCGTTCATATGAAGGCAAAGTATGGCATATTTAGTAGCACCACAAGAATGGTTTTATTTCACATAAGCTAAATAGATGATGATAACCTTAGATTGGCAAGTACAATTTGAGATGCTTCAAAGGTGCCAAAGATGGGATGGAATGTACAAAAAGCAGTATTGTTACTTCCGGACGCAAGAACTTGGCGGCTCCTATCTCATATTTCTGTAAATAAACCACGAAACGAGTGACACTGAGGTGGAAGATCTAGGTGTATCTCAGTAGGAGTATAGAAAAGAAAGTAGAAAGAAAGGCAATAGGCATTGATGTTTATCAATTTCCACACTTCAATTGCAACCATGTCGGTCCTCCCACTAGAAACAGACATGGTTCTTGTGGATGCTACTATTCAGGTAATAGACGTTTTGAAGTTTCTCTAGGAGGAGGTGCTTGTGATTCTTTCTCTTTTTGTGGAACAATGTAATCTGGATGCAGTTTTGATCATCTTGCTAATTTGGAATGGGAAACCTACTCGTTAATTAGAACGATGATTTGTTTTACTTTGGCTGCCTTACCATGTCTGCGAGACACATAACCGATGCTTCCGTTTGCAGGTACTCTGGTGTGTGGCTGATAACACGGTGCGGCCTGATTGCAAAATTTCATTACGACATCAATCACTGGGCGCTCTGTATAGCCGTCCTCTTCGTCTATGGTTTTGTTTTCCGCTGCATCGCTTTCATTTGCATGGTGATATTAAATAAGAAATGAGGCCCAGAAGCCTCGTCATCCGCCCGGTTTAATCATTGTACATGTATGTCCATATCATTCTTTTTTGTTTAGCTTATGCCAAGGATCAACACAAGCACAGTACAGTTGTGCCATGCCAGTAAGACAATGAATTAGCCTCGCTTCGGCTGAATCAAGAAGGCATCACATGAGCTCACCTATCGAACTGCTTCATTTTATAAGTGCTATGTTTATCACAAGCAATCAGATTTTATCTGAAGGATGAGACCTAGGAATTTGGACAGCTTGATTTATTTATTTCTCTTCAGAAAGGTGTTCTTCACGGAGCTCATGTAAGACAGTTGTATACACAGTGAATCTAGTGAGGTTTACAGAATGATATTATTGTCCAGGGTCCGGCAATGTTGCATTTACTCATTTGCTTTTTGCTAATTCCATTTTGTTCTGCTAATCATGTATTTGTTCTTCATATTCTTCATGAGAAGTTGTCAGATAAAACATGCTCGGTCCTACTCATTTTTCTCTGCCGATGAAGACAAATTATAGTCCTGTCCATGAACAAGATTGATTCAAATATTTGTGGATGCCATGAACAGGATACCAATTATTGATGGAAGGATATCACGTCGTGTAATGCGTCCCACAACTCCGATCTGGCTTCCTTCTCAAGTTTCGCATTCCATCTCTCACCTCCGTCACAATTAGACGCAGTACTTGATGTGCAGGGTGTGTGTCCAGGACCAGCTTGTCCGGTCTCAAGAGCTCACCGAAGCCACAACAGACTTGGACGGACGTAAAACCCTGCAGCCTTCGTTCCCAAGAAAAAGTTCTCTGTGTGTTTCCCATAAGAAACATATCAAACGTGACGTTCCGTGCGTTCCATTTATTTCCAGACAACAGACACTGGCATATTACATAGTAGATGTGACGAACTAGCTTTTACTGGTAGATAGATAGCTTCTACCCCCAGCAATAACTAAAGAGTGGCCGGCAGATACATGGTAGAAGTAGCAACCCCATTTCGTCATCCTTTTCGGGCATGGCAGCGTGCGTCGTGGGCGTTGCTCATCCACAGTTCCGCTCTAAGAGCTGGCATGGTCTTCGGGCGGCGGCATGGACATGTACACGTTGCGTCCATTGATGGGCTGAACTGGTCTTGCGTTGTCCTTCTGCGAGAGCGAGGGTCGATGGGAGACGATGGTCAGGCAATGCTAGAAACGAAACGCTTTGTCTTATTATGCATGGGAAAAAGATCAAACACCACACGTACATCATGCACCGGAATCCTCAGCGACGCCAGTTGCCGCTCCGTCACGCTCCTCACCTGAACAACAACATACGATTCGGAGAATGATCATTCGACTTCCATGGGGAGATGGTGAAGGAGTGGCGGTTGGCACGCGCGTACCTGTTTCATCACCGTCCACGTAACAGGCTCACCGCAAGGTGGGGTTGTCAAAGAGCCACCGTACCTGAAGTATGGTTCTCTCTCACCTACAAGAAGTGGACGGATAGTCCCCACATACACGTCGTCCTGAGTCTGGAGAGCTATTAGGCCGTCCGACAACTGCGCCAAAAGAGACCGCAAGGAGAAAAAGGGGAAGGAGTTAGTCCAGCAGCCGACGAGAGAGACGACATAACAAGCCTTCGACCTTCGAGTCAGGCCATCGGAGGGGAAGGCGAACCTGGTTCAAGAAGGGATCAGCAAAGTAACCAAACCCGTACAGTATGCCGATGACTGCTATTTCTCCCTCCGGAGTGGTGTGCACCATGTGCAACTCCAAGGGATACCTGTCGACAAAACGAGGAGTTGACCATGCCGATGGCTGGATCTATCTACAAGTAGCAACAAGCTTTGTAGTTCGAACCTTTTGCCAAAGAGTTCGTGCTCGGACGGTGAGTGCCAGTGGCACTGCCGGAGATGGTATGTCTTCTCGCCGATCACAAGATCTCCCGGCGACTCCGTCCAATTCACCTGGCACGCATGCAACATCACAGAGAAATGGGTGATTCAGTACTGTTAGAGCCAAGACACGAGGGCATGCCGGACTCTGTTTCTCGATTACCAGGATCTCATGCCCCTTGTTCTGCAAGAAGGCAGGTCTGGTGTCGTAGCCCGTTCTCAAGCTCCCCAGTGAGGGGCTGACGATGATATTGCTTGGTTTAATCGAAATGGGTGATTGTTGTGCTCCGGTTTTGCACGTCTCCCATTCGTCATGAAGGTCTCCCCAGTGCTGAGGTCCGAGCACGCTACATGGATCGTAGCTGTACTCCCAATCAGCTCCTACCGGTAAGACGAGATGACTCAGTCAAGGAGGCCTAAATTTACACGAGACCTAAAGCACGGTCTTAAAAGGCCACTCACCGACACCACTTGCTTCCGTCGCCATGACATGGGATTGGAGGATGACGAGGAGGGCTAGCGAAGCACGCAGCCATCGGAATGGAATTCTACAGCTCCTCATGCTGGGAGATACAGGAGGAATCGGTGCAGGTTATGTGATTGCGGTGCGCTTCGTCTTATATAGAGATCGAGCGTGCATGAACAGATGCTGAAACCCGGTGGAAACACGGAAACGTTCATGAAGACAATGGATAAGCTCTCACCATGCTGTCGCCATTCTAGTAGTACGTCGACCTTCGATGACAGCGTCCATTGTCTTCTCTTGCACGGCTCACGTTTTACAGATGACCGCGTCCTCGCCCCATTAAATGTCAAGATTCCCTCTCCGCAAGATTGATAATGAAGAGTTTTAGTGATACTGGACAACCAAGTCCGATCTCGCTGTTCTCTTGACAGATTGATTGCATCTACGGACGCAACGACGAGAGCCTTCGCAGATGAGTAGTCTCGATCGCTAGCTTTGTCGCATGCATGGAAGAAAACCGGGGGCGGCTAACGTGAAACACATGAAGCATCAATCTGACAAGATTGGGATAAGCTTTATCCTACGTTTTACAGCATGCAAAAAATTTCTTTATGATAATTTGATTTGATACTGCAGTCGGGATCGTAACTTTATTTATAGTTGATGAATTTATAATTATAAATATATTTATAATTGATGAATATACAATTATACCTCAAGAGTTTTATATTCCTAACTTATCCAGTTATTAATTTATAAATATGATTAACGGTATTTACATAATTTATTTTTATGATAATTATGTTTCTTAGCTAAATAAATTTACTTTAATCAGATCACTTTAATTTTGGCTAATCAAAATAATGACTTAACACATTTAATTATATATGTGTGACCCTCAAAATTCTAATAATTTCCATTGGGTCATATATGTATCCTTATAAATGGATTATACTTTATGAGCTAAAAACTGTTGCCATTATTAAACAGAACATACAATACAATCTCGTCCATTGATCATATTAATATAGGATCAAAGCGATTTTTGCTGTATCAATCATAGCTAAACCCATCAATGATCACTAATATCAATATAACCAAATGACAGATCAATCGTGAAATGTGTAAGCATGAAATTTACATGAATGTGATCCGTACATGTCAATTTTCAACTGGTCCAACTTTATCTTTATGAGATCATTAATCATAATGTATAAAATATAACAAACTGAAGCTTTATTTTTTATCAGAAAATGTTTATACAAACATAAAATCTGACATAGAACATTTAACAAACATATGACAAACTCCTACTAAACTGAAGTTTCCTCAATACACCCATATGAGCAGTATACTCATGAAAGACATTGGGTGGGACACCTTTTTGAGAGAATCTGTCAACACAAAATTTATTCATAAGTGTTCTATGAAAACTTATTTACTTTATACCTTTATTTGGTTAACAAAATTTCTTAACCAAATTCCATGATTGGACGCCTCAAAATATACTACAAATTCCAGTGCTATGGTGAAAGAAGTAAAAAGGGATTACTTGGCTCTATGCCAAGAAATTGCCCCACCAACCAATATATTAATGTAATCCAAAGTTGATTTCCTACTATCTTGGCATCTAGTAAAATCGGAGTCAGAATACCCAATGATCTCTAAATGATCTGATCTCCTATATGTGAGCATATGATCTTTTATTCTCTCTAAATATTTCATAACTCTTTTCGTTGTCGTACAATGATCTATTCTAAGATTACTTAAGTATTTGCCTAACACTTAATGTACGCTATATCCGGATGCGTACAAACCTGTGCATACATTAGACTCCATATAGCTCATGCATAAAGAATCTTCTGCATTTCTTGAGTTTCCAGATTTATTTTTAGAACATTGATTTAGATTGAACTTATCTCCCTTAGATCACTCAGAATAATCAATAAAATAACTGCTCACTGTTCGAGGTTCTTATTTATTTCATTAGGCCTATAAGGCCTTGCCTCAGCTAGACAACCCCATACACATAAGTGCTTTAGACTAGGTTTTCTCGAAGTCCAAAGCTTATAATGTATTTTTGCAGTTACTTTAGTTGGTATTCTATTAAGAATATAAGCTGCATTCTTTATTGCTTCTCCCCAAAGTGACTCTGGCAAAGTAGATTAAGAAATCATACTTTTTACCATGTCCTTAAGTGTGCGATTTTATCTTGCAGCTATACCATTCATGCTAGGTGTCCCTAGCATTGTATACTAAGGGATAATTCCACACTCATCTAGGTATAGAGCAATTGGTCCTGGATATTGTTCACCCGAGTCATCATTTCTATTGTAATATTCCCCTCCACGGTCAGATCTGACGCTTTTTATCATTTTGCTAAGTTGATTTTCAACTTCAGCTTTAAATGATTAGAACACTTTCAAAGATTGGGACTTTTCATATATTAGATATAGGTATCCAAATCTAGAGTAATCATCTATGAATGGTATAAAATATCATTAACCATTCCATGAATGTGTAGGAAATGGTCCACAAATATCTGTATGTATCAATTCTAAGACGTTCATAGCTCTATATGCACTTGATCTTTTAGGTTTGGTTTGTTTATCTTTAATGCATTCAACACAAATATGTAAACTTGATAAGTCAATGGGATCAAGAATCCCTTGTGACATAATTCTTTCAACTCTATTTCTAGAGATGTGACCCAAGCGTTTGTGCCATAATAGTACCTCGCAATTCCGCATTCATGGATTCATGATAGGATGCTATAGTATCAAGCAAATATAGATTATCATAAACCATAAATGAACCAGTTCCAATCACTTTTGAATTTAAAGACAAAGTAAATTTATTATTTCCAAATGAACAAGAATAATAAGATTTGTCCAAATAAGAAATAGAAATCAAATTTCATCTAAATGACGGAACAACAAAAGTGTTTTTTAAATCCAAATAATATCTAGTACACATTAACAATCTAAATATGCTTATAGCCTCCACATCTACCGATTTTTTGTCCCCCATATAAATGCATCTTTCAGCATCATTGGGCTTTCGGTAGCTTAGGCAACCCTGCATTGAAACAATAATGTTGGTAGTTGCACCGAAGTCTAACCACCAAGTGTTTCTAGGTACTGAAGTTAAATTAATTTTAGAACAAACCAAGGAATATACCATTTTTAGCACGTCAGGTGTGATATTTAGCATAGTCCTTCTTCAAATACTCAAATTCTTTACAAACGAAACAAGTATCAACTTCATTTTGTTTCTTTTGTGTAGGACCTTTAGCAACCTCATTCTCTCCAGATTTATATTTTTTTTCTTGTCCTTGTCTTTAGAGGTGCTAGCCAAGTTGGCTCTTTCAATCTTTTCTTGCTTCAACCTTTCTTCTTCTTGCACACAATATGAAATGAGCTCATTAAGAGATCATTTATCCTTTTAGTAGTTATAACTGATCTTAAATTGACTATATTGCACATGGAGAGATATCAAAACCAAATGGACAAGTAAGTCCTTTGATAAGCCAAGTTTTAGTACTTTAAGCTTTGAAGCAAGATTAGACATTTCCATAATATACTTCTTTAAATTTTCATTACCGTTGTATCTCATGAAAATCAAGCTTTGAAGTACAGTGCTTGTTTCCACCTTATCATTTTTAAGAAAATATTTTTCTATTTCGGTAAGGAAATCTTGATAATCCCTTTGGATACTGTAGCTCTAAAGGCCTTTAGAATGCCGCACTTGATAATCATAAGGCACATGCGATTAGACCTGTCCCATTTCTCATATAGTTTTCTTTCATCAGGAGTGCTATTATCTATAAGAGAAGTGGGTTGGTCTTTCCTTAGTACAAGGTCTAGATCCATGTAGCCCAAAATGATCATAATGTTTTTTTTCCAATCCTTAAAGTTTGTTCTATTTAGAACTAATACTGAATTGAGATTAGCAGATATTGAAGCAAGAGAACTTAAATAAGAGAACAATAGATAATCATAAATAATACTCACATATTTTTCTATAAACTTAAGTAAATTTAAATAATGATATAATCCATCTTAAGATATTAAGTGCAACATTAATATCTTATCTTTGGACTTCAATATTAATTGCTAGTGGTAATCTTGTTGTAACGATCAAACACTAATAATAAGGCATGTCAAATAATAAACCCATCTTTGAATTGATTTATCATTCACATGTATAACTTTATAATTGTCACATGTTTACCATTATAGGTGTATATAAAATCCTACCAGTTATTAATCTTCCTTTAGGCCGGATAATTACTGCATGAATGTAAATACACACAACATTTAATATTTTCATGAGAAATGTTACACATGAGAGATCACTTTGACGACTTCATGCATTAAATTACTCAATCTAATATTAAACTATCATTAATTGAATTTGAACCATATTAGTCAAATAGACTTGACCTTAATTTGTTGACTCAAATTCATATAAACCATTCAATTTATGTTAATAAATAACTTTATATAACTAATATTATGTTTAAACCAACATAATATTACATGAATATTACAACAATATTATCTTTAATTAAATTTGCATATTGTAACAATATAATTAAACCAACATAATATTACAATAATAATATTATTAATTAAATTTACATATTACAACAACATAATTAAACCAACATAATATTACGATAATATTATTTAAAATCCAAAAAAAAAATTGGAAGGTTTTCATGAACTAAAGTGCAAAAAATGAATTTGCATGCAAAAGATGAATTTGCATACTGCAAGAAAAAGGCACGAAGAGGAAAAGATATCTTAAAGTGATCTAACATCAGAAAATATACTAAACTGAATGTGAAGCATGCTGTAGCATGATTACATAAAACTATTATCTTCCTTGACGATGATAGAACCAAATTACTTTAAGATATTGATAATTACATAAAACTATAATCTCACAAGTGATCTAACATCAGAAAAAACATAATAAACTGAATGTGAAGCATGATGTAGTATGATTACATAAAACCATCATTTTCCTCGATGATGATAAAATCAAATCACTCCAAAATACTGATAAAAAATATCATTCAAATATATATAAAAATAAGCCTATATGTTCAATAATGATTGTAGGATGGCTCTGATACCAATGTTGATAGATTTAACACAATAAATCTGGTTCAAACATGCTTTATAGATCCAAAACAAATTAAACACGGAAGCGTACCTAATGAATCTATCGAAATATTTTTTGAATTAATCGGTGATTTGGCCTTCCTGTTGCAGAGTATCCTTAAGAACTTTATATTTCTCTCTGACGGGTGATGAGAAATTTCTTTCTGATAATTTGATTTGATACTGCAACTAGGGATCATAACCTTATTTATAGTCATAACTGATGAATCTATAATTATGATTATATTCATAATTGATGTATATGTAATTATGCCTCAAGAGTTTCATATTCCTGACTTATCCAGTCAATAAGTTAGAAATATGACTGATGGTATCTACACAATTAATCTTCATCATAAATATATTCCTTAGCCAAATAAATTTATTTTAATCAGATCATTTTAATTTTAACTAATTAGAATAATGACTTAACATATTTAATTATATGTATGATCCTTAAAATTCTAACGGACCAATCTATAGATATTAAATGATACTATGGCTTGTAACCTCTATGATACTATGGATATTAAATGTGGCTATTGGTAATGGTTGGACCAGCATTTTTCTTATGGAAAGCACGCAGCAAATGCTACTAATAGGCCAAATAAGTTCCCATGTAATTGTGTACCACAAAGTTTCATGAGAGTTGCAATCTTGCTTCCTCAAAATTTCACTAAGATGATATATATATATATATATATATATATATATATATATATATATATATATATATATATATATATATATATATATATATATATATATATATATATATATATATATAGCCTCCTTTTTTTTTTCAAAGAATCTTAAAGATTCAGCTTTATTTTCCCTTTTTTTTTTGACAAATGATGAGGATGTTAGTCCTACCACTTTATGGTAATCTAATAAAGTCTTTACAAGATAATATCTAAGATATTGATTGGATGGTGATGTACTGGATCTAAATAATTTAAAATATCATCTAATAATTTTATATTAAAATATTAATGCGATGATGATGCGTCGGACATTTATATTTACAAATAAATGAGTGTTTCAAGTCTTATATGATAAAATTTGAAGGTGCTAACTAGCCTGGATAGAGAAAACAATGTCGGATCTTTACAAAGGCTTGAGATCAAAATCTATCTTTAGAACTTACCATATGTGGAAAAAAAAACCCGGTTTTAAGATCTATAGGATGAAGTTTTAAACCCCTCATAATATACCATCATTCAGATAATGTCTAAGGAAATAGTTGCAACAGAGCCTATTTGAGTCATTAATGTTCATTTGTACAACACACACATTGGACTGAGAGTATGTAGATACGGCACCTGCCACTTAATTTCCTGCTGTAACAGAGTGAGATGAGGTAAATCTGAATGTGTTATTGTTGATCCGAGAAGACGATGTGGTGTGAGATGTTGATATCTACTCATTGGAGACTATTCGTCATCAAAAACTCCAAGTCTGCCACAAAATGTGCATTTTTGTTGCCATATCATGATAAGAAAGATAGAACAATATAGTCACCGTTTGAATCATGCTTTCTTGCCTCTCATTAACTCCGGACACAAGCTTTTGCTTTCTGTCGGCCAAAGTAAACTAGAAAGCTTCGTCTTCACCGGCTGTCGCTAAAGGCTGCTGGCTATAGCTACCGGCAACACAAAGTAAATGGAAGACAACGGCGTGCAACTTCTACATGAGTACTAGTAGATTAGAAAGGGAGATCAAAGACATGTATACGAATTAATAGGAAAAAAGGAGCTTCATTTTCTATCTGCAACACCGAGTAGGTTGTAGCTCAGACATCATCATTTATTCTTCGGCTATGTGAATGGTTACTGCCGGCGAAGGTCAATCAATTTATTTAGTGGCCAAGTAAACTTTTGTGCTACCATGATAATTATGTCAGCATGATGGTGAAGATAGAGGAAAAGTTCATTTCAAATTTGCCTTCACACGATTGAGGATTTCATAAGAAATTAAAAAAAATAAATTAATCCTTAAAAACATTTTCGTCTGTTATAGTGTTTTAGCCGATTGTAGTTTTTTTATTTATTATAGTATTTTGGCCACCATAATAAAAACACTGTAAAACTTACTCGAAAACATCATAAATAATCTAAATGAACTCGTAACCTTAACAAAACTAAGTGTAAGCATAAAAATATTATATTATAATGATTTATAAATAATGACAATCGAAGAAATACAATATGATACCACTTGTAATAAATTTCAATAATGTTTATAGTGTTTTCGGTACCTCAATAAAATACTATAAATGAGCCAAATAAAAATACTGTAACAATTGAAAAAAATTGGTAGAATTTTTTTAAAAGATATTTTAGGTATTTTAAAAGTTGGAGGTACTGTTTGAAAAAAACAACAAAAGAGGGAATATATTTTAGGAAATACCCAAAACATGAATATTTTTTAGAAAATTTATCCATATATATGTATATATTTATCTATATATGTATATGTATATATATATGTATATATACATATATATATATATATGTATATACATATACATATACATATATATACATATATACACACACACATATATATATACATACTTATATATACATACATATATATATACATATATATATACACATATATATATACACATATATATATACATATATATATATATATGTATATATATATAATGTTTTGGTATTATCTTCTTCCTGTAGATTCAAGACATAGTGAATGTCATAGTTCTCTCTCTCTCTCTCTCTCTCTCTCTCTCTCTATCTCTTAGTAGCTGGTATTGAGTGCATAGAAAATATAATAAGCGAAGCTAGTCATTACATTTAATTATATTTAGTAGTTTAGGACATTGACCAAAAGATCCAGACATCCATTACATGTTGTGGAGCTATTCATGACACAAAGAAAGTACTTGAAAGCATTTGCTCTCTCCACCGAGCAAATTTGACACATCCTATAGTGCAATAGTAGTAGATTACAGTTAAGGGCAAGAGGGCTTTATGGGTGCTTAGAAAGATCACCAAACATCCTTCGATACTCATCGATCCATATTTAGTGGTGTGAATCTGTTGACATGCTCAGAGCGTGTGCAAAAGGATTACCATCATACTTGTTGTTCTTGACATTATTATTACTATTATTATAATTGTCATTCTTTTGTAGCTCCAAAGGGATAGCCAAACTATAGATCTACAATAGCTTTTTCCAACTTCTCTCTAGTACTTTTGATGTTCTTCTTGATATTCACATTGCTCATTCTAAGGACAACTTTAATGTCATCAAGCATGTAGCCCTTTCCCTTAACTCCTTGAAGAGAGAAATCCAAGAGATTCTCCTTGAGCCTTCTATCTTCAACACTTGTTTTGGAGATGATCATGACCAAACCAAACGTGGGAACAAGTGCAAATGTGATCTTCATTGTTGATAAGCTGCAACAAAGCAAAAATTGACCATTTCAATACCAAGATCCTAATATATAACAATCAATTTTTGAGCTTTGGTACATTCATCACCGAAATGTGATAATATGGCTAAGTAAATAGCTAAAACTAGTATGACCTTGATGTTTATCGTGAATTCGCTCCCTCCGAGGCAAGTATGGAAAAGGGGAGGGAAAGGGAGAGAGAGAGAGAGAGAGAGAGAGAGAGAGAGAGAGAGAGAGAGAGAGGATGTCCCAACATTGTTAGCATAAATGTAGGGTCTGCCCCACAAATAAACTCCAGACGTTACATGTAACACTTGTACAACAAGAAATATTGCCTATATCATCATGTATCATAGAAGACTATATATATGATTAAAAGACCGACAGGTGGTCTTCCTTTTGACCATTTGCCCACAATTTTCATGTAAAAAATTGCAAGTGATTTGGAAAGCAGCGGTCTGACTTTGTAAAGCACCAACAACTAGCAATTTTAGTGAATGCCTCGCAGCTATCTATCGCTCTTAGGAATTGGTACTATGAGCACGGTACATGTAACAAGCCAAGCCAGTCATGGACATTTTATTTGATGTAGTAGTAGTTCAGTACAGTGACAGAAAGGGCCCCAATCATCCATGACATGATCCAGAGCTATACACGACAACAAGTAGTTGAAAGCATTTGCCCCGTATACTGAGCAAATCTCACACATCCTATATACTACTGTAGCAGATAGCAGTTCATGGCAGCAGCATAGTCTTATGGCCTGGGCATTTAGGATACTTACATAAGCTGTGGTGTGGCAAATAGTCCGTGGGTCGAGTGAGTGACATGGCACTAACATCAACCATCTTGTCGTTCTCAGCCCCCATCGTGGCACCAAAGGAATCGCCAGTTGATGCATCTGCAGCAGCTTTTACCTTCTTCTCTCCGGGAATACTGTTGATGTCCTTCTTGGCCTCCTCGTTGTTGCTTCCACCGGCACTACTGGAGCTAAACACAACTTTGTTGTCAGCATGCACCAGTGATTCCTTTCCCTGAACTCCTCGAAGAGAGCTATCCAAGGGATTCTCCTCCAGCCTTCTGCCCTCCACACCAGTTTTGGAGAGGATGATGACCAAACCAAATGTAAAAACAAGCACAAATGGCATCTTCATCGTTGATCAGCTACAACAAAGCAAAAAAAATTCACCATTTCAATACTAAAACATCCTCCTATATGTAACAATTAATTTTCAGCTTTGGTATATTCAACAGATACATGTGCTAATGTGGTTAAGTAAATAGCTAAAACTAGTATGAGTCTTGGAACTTACCTTGAACTCAATTCCTCCAAGTTTGACATACTTGATATGAGACATGATATTTATAAGGAAACCTTCAAGGTTGGGAAAAAAAATTAGAGAAGGTAACAAGATAAACATTGTGAATCTTATCGTGCGTATCGGTCATGCGCGCATATCGTATGACATAGAGTGCCTAGGAATTTATTGTGCGAATTATGTCACACGCACCAATGAGATAGTGGAGAATAATAATCATATCATCGATGGATGAAATCGATTGCAATTGACACTCCATTGTGTGTCATATATCTAACTTCGCATGCTAGTCAAAAGGCTCAAATAGGCAATTCTTCACTCAACCCTATATTGGACAACTATTAGTTTCCTAGGTCTCTAATGAAAAGAAATATCTACTTCTACACCTATGCTATCAACATTGTTTGCCATTTCGCTTATTGCTCCACCATATGTATGCTTGACTTGTGATGCAAATGGAGGAACTTCTTTGTAAATAAGTGCAGGGACAATTAGTATGGACTTAGTTGAGTTAAGCCAACCAAAAAAATCATGCTAAATTCCAAACTACTGAAATTGATAAAATGTTTCAGTTTATTATACTCATATCATGGGAAATTTCATGTTCAATTCGTGACTATTGATATGAATATAATTGTTCAGTTATTATATTGTTGTTGTTGTTGTTGCTGCTGTTCATGTCTTTGAATGAAGCATCATAGTCATAAGCATGACCAAACATATGTAAACCTACATCTGCTAGAAAACACAGATTTAATATTAGCACATCCATTTTCTATTTAACAAGTTGTATACGTTAGCAAAGTGCCATTACAATTTGTCTAACATTGTTGTTTTGAGAACTGATTCTTAACTTCGACATTTAATTTTGACCAAATTTCAATATGCCCAGACGGAATGTTTCTCAGATGTTCTATACATCTCTAATATTAACTCTTCTGGTTTTCCATCAGAACAACAACTATTCCATTCATGCATATACCCATCAAACTATGCAAATAAGAACCCAACATGGGGCCTCGAGTCTTCTCCCTCCATAGATATAGTGCAAGATTCTATTTCTCTCGGTCCAAACGTGAATAGTTATTGGAGTAACAATGAGCATGTTTTGATGGCGGGTACTCCTCCTGCATGGAATAGTCTCTATTCTCACCAAGTCCGTCAGAAAAATCATACACAATTGCTGATGGAAGTATGAACTGCAACAAAAGATACTAGCCATGAATTCTAGTAAACAGCATTGTGATCATTTGCAATGCCAAATGAGATTCCATTTTGAGGTTTTGATCTAATTGTACTCTTCATATGCTGATGCTTCCCCCCGGAGAAGTTGATTTACCTGATGTTAGTAAAACAAAAAAATTCATATTAAAATTTATTTAATATTTATTGTTTTGAGGTTCTAGTCTAGGAAACAATATTTATTAAAGAAAAACATGCATCAGGCAAGTATCACGTTCTATATTTACTGGTACCATTTATTTCCAGACAACAGACATTGGCATATGACATAGTAGATGTGACGAACTAGTTTTTACTGGTAGATGGATAGCTTCCACCCCCAGCAACAACTAAAGAGTGGATGGCAGATACACGGTAGAAGTAGCAACCCCATTTCGTCGTCCTTTTCGGGCATGCAAGTGTGCGTCGTAGGCGGTGCTCATCCACAGTTCCGCTTTAAGAGCTGGCATGGCCTTCGAGCGGCGGTCTGTACATGTACACGTTGCGTCCATTGATGGGCTGAACTGGTCTTGCGTTGTCCTTCTGCGAGAACGAGGGTCGATGGAAGACGATGGTCAGGCAATGCAAGAAACGAAACGCTTCATCTTATTATGCATGGGAAAAAGATCAAACACCACACGTACATCATGCACCGGAATCCTCAGCGACGCCAGTTGCCGCTCCGTCACGCTCCTCACCTGAACAGCAACATACGATTCGGAGAATGATCATTCGACTTCCATGGGGAGATGGTGAAGGAGTGGCGGTAGGCACGCGCGTACCTGTTTCATCACCGTCCATGTAACAGGTTCACCGCAAGGTGGGGTTGTCAAAGAGCCACCGTACCTGAAGTATGGTTCTTTCTCACCGACAAGAGGTGGACGGATATTCCCCACATACACGTCGTCCTGAGTCTGGAGAGCTATTAGGCCCCCCGACAACTGTGCCAAAAGAGACGGAAAGGAGAAAAGGGGGAAGGCGTTAGTCTAGCAGCTGACGAGAGAGACGACATAATAAGCCTTCCACCTTCGAGTCAGGCTGTCGGAGGGGAAGGCGAACCTGGTTCAAGAGGGGATCAGCAAAGTGACCAAACTCGTACAACACGCCGATGACTGCTATTTCTCCCTCCGGAGTGGTGTGCACCATGTGCAACTCCAAGGGATACCTGTCGACAAAACTAGGCGTTGAACATGCCGATGGCTGGATCTATCTACAAGTAGCAAAAAGCTTTGTAGTTCGAACCTTTTGCCATAGAGTTGGTGCTCGGACGGCGAGTGCCAGTGGCACTGCCGGAGATGGTATGTCTTCTCGCCGATCACAAGATCTCCCGGCGACTCCATCCAATTCACCTGACACGCATGCAACATCACAGAGAACGTAGGATTCAGTGCTGTTAAAGCCAAGACATGAGGGCATGCCGAGCTCTGTTTCTCGATTACCAGGATCTCATGCCCCTTGTTCTGCAAGAAGGCAGGTCTGGCGTCGTAGCCCGTTCTCAAGCTCCCCAGTGAGGGGCTGACGATGATATTGCTTGGTTTAATCGAAATGGGTGATTGCTGTACTCCGGTTTTGCACGTCTCCCATTCCTCATGAAGGTCTCCCCAGTGCTGAGGTCCGAGCACGCTACATGGATCGTAGCTGTACTCCCGATCAGCTCCTACCGGTAAGACGAGATGACTCAGTCAGGGAGGCCTAAATTTACACGAGACCTAAAGCATGGTCTTAAAAGGCCACTCACCAAAACCACTTGCTTCCGTCGCCATGACATGGGACTGGAGGATGACGAGGAGGGCTAGCGAAGCACGCAGCCATCGGAATGGAATTCTACAGCTCCCCATGCTGGGAGATACAGGAGGAATCGGTGCAGGTTATGTGAGTGCGGTGCGCTTCGTCTTATATAGAGATCGAGCGTGCATGAACAGCTGCTGAAACCCGGTGAAAACACGGAAACGTTCATGAAGACAATGGATAAGCTCTCACCATGCTGTCGCCATTCTAGTAGTACCTGGACCTTTGATGACAGCGTCCATTGTCTTCTCTTCCACGGCTCACGTTTTACAGATGACAGCGTCCTCACCCCATTTGATCCCAAGATTGATAATGAATAGTTTTAGTGACACTTGACAACCAAATCAGATCTCGCTATTCTCTTGACAGATCGATTGCATCTACGGACGCAACGAAGAGAGCCTTCGCAGATGAGCCGTCTCGATCGCTAGCTCTGTCGCATGCATGGAAGAAAACACATGAAGCATCAATCTGACAAGATTGGGATAAGCTTTATCCTACGTTTTACCGCATGCAAATGTGGCTGGTGACCAATCTCCTCGCAGCTTTGAATCAAACTATGGATATTAAATCTGCACTGTGGCTATTGGTAATGGTTGGACCAGCATTTTTCTTATGGAAAGCACGCAGCAAACGCTACTAATAGCCTCCTCAAAATTCCACTACGATGACAGACACACACACACACACACACACATTAAAGATTCTGCTTTATTTTCCTTCTTTTTTTTTTGGGACAAATGATGAGGATGTTAGTCCTACCACTTTATGGCAATCAAATAAAGTCTTTACAAGTTAATATATAAGATATTGATTGGATGGTGATGTATCGTATCTAAAAAAATTTAAATCTCATCTAATAATTTTATATTAAAATATTAATGTGATGATGATGTGTCAGACATTTATATTTACATATAAATGAGTGTTTCAAGTCTTACATGATAAAATTTGAAGGTGCTAACTAGCCTGGATAGCGAAAACATTGTCGGATCTTTACAAGGTCTTGAGCTCGAAATTTGTCTTTAGAACTTACCCTATGTGAAAAAAAAAAAAACCCTCATAATATACCATCATACAGCTAATGTCTTAGGAAATAGTTGCAATAGAGCCTCTTTGAGTCATTGATGTTCATTTGTATAACACACACATTGGACTGAGAGTATGTAGATACGGCACCTGCCACTTGATTTCCTGCTGTAACAGAGTGAGATGAGGTAAATCTGAATGTGCTATTATTGATCCGAGAAGACGATGTGGTGTGATGTTGATATCTACTCATTGGAGACTATTCGTCATCAAAAACTCAAGTCTGCCACAAAATGTGCATTTTTGTTGCTATATTATGATAAGAGAGATAGAACAATGTAGTCACCGTTTGAATCATGCTTTGTTGCCTCTCATAAGCTCCGGACACAAGCTTTTGCTTTCTGTCGGCCAAAGTAAACTAGAAAGCTTCATCTTCACCGGCTGTCACTAAAGGCTGCTGGCTATAGCTCTATCGGCAACACAAAGCAAATGGAAGACAACAGCGTGTAACTTGTACATGAGTACTAGATAGATAAAGAGATCAAAGACATGTATACGAATTAATAGGAGCTTCATTTTCTCTCTGCAACACCGAGTAGGTTGTAGCTCAGACATCATCATTTGTTCTTCGGCTATGTGACAACACCGAAGGTGAATCAACTTATTTAGTGGCCAACTAAACTTTTGTGCTATCATGATAATTATATCAGCATGATGGTGAAGATAGAGGCAAAGTTCATTTCATATTTGCCTTCACATGATTGAGGATCACTGTGACTATATATATATATATATATATATATATATATATATATATATATATATATATATATATATATATATATATATACATATACTATATATAACCATTTTCTTAAGAAATATTTATATTTTGGATTTTTCTCAATCGGTACCTCCCTTTTGTGTTTTTTCCCCCCAAATGGAATCGTTAAATTAAAAAATTAAATTATCCCTTTCGTCTGTTATAGTGTTTTAGCCTATTGTAGTATTTTTGACTTATTATTGTATTTTTGCCACCATAACAAAAACACTGTAAAACTTACTCGAAAACATCATAAATAATCTAAATGAACTCGTAACCTTAACAAAACTAACTATAAGCATAAAAATATTATATTATAATGATTTATAAATAATGACAATCAAAGAAATACAATGTGATACCACATGTAATAATTTAAAATAATGTTTATAGTGTTTTCAGTACCTCAATAAAATACTATAAATGAGCCAAATGAAAATACTGAAACAATCTAAAAAAATTGGTAGAAATTTTTAAAAAGATATTTTAGGTATTTTTAAAATTGGAGGTACTGTTTGAAAAAAAAAACAAAAGAGGGAATATCATTTAGGAAATACCCGAAACATGAATATTTTTTAGAAAAATTATCCACATATAAATATATGTATATATCTATATGTATGTATATATTTATCTATATATGTATATGTATATATGTATATATGCATATATATATATAAATATTTATATATATACATATACATATATATATATATATACATATATGTACATACACACATATATAATGTTTTGGTATTATCTTCTTCCTATAGATTCAAGACATAGTGAATGTCATAGTTCTCTCTCTCTCTCTCTCTCTCTCTTAGTAGCTGGTATTGTGTACATAGAAAATATAATAAGCGAAGCTAGTCATTGCATTTAATTATATTTAGTAGTTTAAGGCATTAACCAAAAGATCCAGACATCCATTACATGTTGTGGAGCTATCCATAATACAAAGAAAGTACTTTAAAGCATTTACTCTCTCCACCGAGCAAATTTGACACATCTTATAGTGCAGATAACAGTTAATATATCACCAAATATCCTTCGAAACTCATCGATCCATATCTAGTAGTGTGAATCTGCTGACATGCCCAAAGTGTGTGCAAAAGGATTACAATCATACTTATTGTTCTTGGCATTATTGTTACTATTATCATCATTGGCATTCTTTTGTAGCTCCAAAGGGATAGCCAAACTATGGATCTACAACAGCTTTTCCCTTCTTCTCTCTAGCACTTTTGATGTTCTTCTTATCTTCTCATTGCTCATTCTAAGGATAACTTTATTGTCATCAAGCATGTAGCCCTTTTCCTTAACTCCTTGAAGATAGAAATCCAAAAGATTCTCCTCGAGCCTTGGTGTTTATCTTGAATTCACTCCGTCCCTTTGAGGCAAGTATGAGTTAATAGATTTGAGGCAAGATATTTATAAGGAAAATTTCAAGCTTAAACTAGTTAATATAAATTAACCAGATAAACATTGAAAATCTTGTGGTGCCTTTCGATCATGCCCACATATCCTATGAAACATAGTTTGCATAAGATAATTATCACGCTAATTATGTATGTCACGCACACCAATGAGATAGTGGAGAATAATAATCGTGTCATCGATGGACAAAATAATTGCAATTGAGACTACATTAATTGAACGATGTGTAACATTTTATGTTTTTTTAAAAAGTTAAGATATATGTTTCTCTCCAATCTCTTTTGGACAAAGATTAGTGTCTAATTCTATATTGATAAAATAATATCTATTTATACAACTCTACTATCAGCATGATTTGCCAATGTGCTCCATTACTTTAGAGATGACCACCAAAAATGACCCACCACAAGTATAATTATCTTGTAATCCAAATAGGAAAGCTTCGGGGAAAAGAACAAAGACAATTAGCATGAACTTAGTCAATCTAAAATGATAATGATTAAAGGCTCAATTGTTCTATATACCATGAAAAAAGAAATCATGTTAAGTTCCTAACTAATAAAATGAACATAATTGTCCAATTATTACATATATATGATTAGAAGACCGACAGGTGGTCTTCCTTTTGACCATTTGCCCACAATTTTCATGTAAAAAATTGCAAGTGGTTTGGAAAGCAGCGGTCTGACTTTGTAAAGCACCAACAACTAGCAATTTTAGTGAATGCCTCGTAGCAATCTTTCAATCTTAGGAATTGGTACTATGTGGATGGAGCATATAACAAGCCAAGCTAGTCATGGACATTTTATTTTATGTAGTAGTAGTTCAGTACATTGACAGCAAAGCCCCAGCCATCCATGACATGATCGAAACAAGTAGTCGAAAGCATTTGCCCCATATACTGAGCAAATCTCACACATCCTATATACTACTGTAGCATATAGCAGTTCATGGCAGCAGCATAGTCTTATGGCCTGGGCATTTAATTTAGGATACTTACATAAGCAGTGGTGTATTAAAGTGTCTTTGCGTCCCATAGTACAAACATCAACCATCTTGTCGTTCTCGGCACCCTTCGTGGCACCAAAGGAATCGCCAGCTGATGCATCTGCAGCAGCTGTTACCTTCTTCTCTCCGGGAGTACTGTTGATGTCCTTCTTGGCCTCCTCGTTGTTGCTTCCACCGGCACTACTGGAGCTAAACACAACTTTGTTATCAGCATGCACCAGTGATTCCTTTCCCTGAAGTCCTCGAAGAGAGCTATCCAAGGGATTCTCCTCGTGCCTTCTGCCCTCCACACCAGCTTTGGAGAGGATGATGACCAAACCAAATGTAAAAACAAGCACAAATGACATCTTCATCGTTGATCAGCTGCAACAAAGCAAAAAATATTCACCATTTCAATACTAAGACATCCTCCTATATGTAACAATTAATTTTCAGCTTTGATATATTCAGCAGATACATGTGCTAATGTGGTTAAGCAAATTGCTAAAACTAGTATGAGTCTTAGAACTTACCTTGAACTCAATTCCTCCAAGTTTGATATACTTGATATAAGACACGATATTTATAAGGGAACCTTCAAGGTTGGAAAAAAAAATTAGAGAAGGTAACAAGATAAACATTGTGAATCTTATCGTGCTTATCGGTCATGCGTGCATATCGTATGACATAGAGTGCCTAGGAATTTATTGTGCGAATTATGTCACACGCACCAATGAGATAGTGGAGAATAATAATCATGTCATGGATGGATGAAATCGATTGCAATTGACACTCCATTGTGTGTCATATATCTAACTTCGTATGCTAGTCAAAAGGCTCAAATAGGCAATTCTTCACTCAACCCTATATTGGACAACTTTTAGTTTCCCTAGTTCTCTAATGAAAAGAAATATCTACTTCTACACCTATACTATCAACATTGCTCCACCATATGTATGCTTGGCTTGTGATGCAAATGGAGGAACTTCTTTGTAAACAAGTGCAGGGACAATTAGTATGGACTTAGTCAAGTTAAACCAACCAAAAGAATCATGCTAAATTCCAAACTGCTGAAATGGATAAAAGAATCATGCTATATCATGAGAAATCCCTTTCTTTTTGTTTTCGCCTTTAGCATTGTGCTTTCTATGTGCTTCTCAGATGTTCTATACATCTCTAATCTTAACTCTTGTGGTTTCCCATCGGAACAACAACTATTCCATTCATGCATATACCCATCAAAGTATGCAAATAAGAACCCAACATGGGGCCTCAAGTCTTCTCCCTCCATAGATATAGTGCCAGATTCTATTTCTCTCGGTCCAAACTTGAACAGTTAATGGAGTAACAATGAGCATGCTTTGATGGCTGGTACTCCTCCTGCATGGAATAGTCTCTATTCTCACCAAGTCCGTCAGAAAAATCATACACAATTGCTGATGGAAGTATGAACTGCAACAAAAGATACTAGCCATGAATTCTAGCAAACAGCATTGTGATCATTTGCAATGCCAACTGAGATTCCATTTTGAGGTTTTGATCTGATTGTACTCTTCATATGCTGATGCGTCCCCCCGGAGAAGTTGATTTACCTGATGTTAGTAAAACAAAAAAATTCATATTAAAATTTATTTAATATTTATTGTTTTGAGGTTCTAGTCTAGGAAACAATATTTATTAAAGAAAAACATGCATCAGGCAAGTATCACGTTCTATATTTACTGGTACCATTTATTTGCAGACAACAGACATTGGCATATTACATAGTAGATGTGACGAACTAGTTTTTGCTGGTGGATAGATAGCTTCTACCACACCAGTAACTAAAGAGTGGCCCGCACATACACAGTAGAAGTAGCAACCCCATTTCCTCGTCCTTTTCGGGCATGCAAGTGTGCGTCGTAGGCGGTGCTCGTCCACAGTTCCGATTTAAGAGCTGGCATGGCCTTCGAGCGGCGGTCTGTACATGTACACGTTGCGTCCATTGATGGGCTGAACTAGTCTTGCGTTGTCCTTCTGCGAGAGCGAGGGTCGATGGGAGACGATGGTCAGGCAATGCAAGAAACGAAACGCTTCGTCTTATTATGCATGGGAAAAAGATCAAACACCACACGTACATCATGCACGGGAATCCTGAGCGACGCCAGTTGCCGCTTCGTTACGCTCCTCACCTAAACAACAACATACGATTCGGCGAATGATCATTCGACTTCCATGAGGAGATGGTAAAGGAGTGGCGGTAGGCACGCGCGTACCTCTTTCATCACCGTCCAATTAAACTTATTTAGAAGGTCAATCAACTTATTTAGTGGCCAATTAAACTTTTGTGCTCTCATGATAATTATGTCAGCATGATGGTGAAGATAGAGGTAAAGTTCATTTCAAATTTGCCTTCACATGATTGAGGATCACTGTGACTATATATATATATATATATATATATATATATAACCATTTTCTTAAGAAATATTTATATTTTAGATTTGTTTTTTTTTCCTCCCAAAATGGCATGTTTAATTTAAAAAATTAAATTATTCCTTAAAAACATTTTCGTCTGTTATAGTGTTTTAGCCTATTGCAGTATTTTTGATTTATTATTGTATTTTGGCCACCATAATAAAAACACTGTAAAACTTACTCGAAAACATCATAAATAATCTAAATGAACTCGTAACCTTAACAAAACTAACTACAAGCATAAAAATATTATATTGTTATGATTTATAAATAATGACAATCAAAGAAATACAATATGATACCACTTGTAATAATTTTCAATAATGTTTATAGTGTTTTCAGTACCTCAATAAAATACTATAAATGACCCAAATAAAAAAATACTGTAACAATCGAAAAAAATTGGTAGAAATTTTTAAAAAGATATTTTAGGTATTTTTAAAATTGGAGGTACTGTTTGAAAGAAAAACAAAAGGGGGAATATCTTTTAAGAAATACCCAAAACATGAATTTTTTTAGAAAAAATTATCCACATATATATATATATATGTATATATTTATCTATATATGTATATGTATATATGTATATGTATATATTTATATATATACATATACATATATATATATATATATATACATATATGTACATACACACACACACACACACATATATATATATATATATATATATATATATATATATAATGTTTTGGTATTATCTTCTTCCTATAGATTCAAGACATAGTGAATGTCATAGTTCTCTCTCTCTCTCTCTCTCTCTCTCTCTCTCTCTCTCTCTCAGTAGTTGGTATTGAGTGCATAGAAAATATAATAAGCGAAGCTAGTCATTACATTTAATTATATTTAGTAGTTTAGGGCATTAACCAAAAGATCCAGACATCCATTACATGTTGTGGAGCTATCCATAACACAAAGAAAGAACTTTAAAGCATTTGCTCTCTCTACCGAGCAAATTTGACACATCCTATAGTGCAGATAATAGTTAAGTGCAACAGGGCTTTATGGGCGCTTAAGAAGATCACCAAACATCCTTCGATATTCATCGATCCATATCTGGTGGTGTAAATTTGTTGACATGCTCAGAGTGTGTGCATAAGGATTACCATCATACTTGTTGTTCTTGGTATTATTGTTACTATTATTATCATTGGCATTCTTTTGTAGCTCCAAAGGGATAGCCAAACTATGGATCTACGATAGCTTTTTCCTTCTTCTCTCCAGTACTTTTGATGTTCTTCTTGATCTTCACATTGCTCATTCTAAGGATAACTTTATTGTCATCAAGCATGTAGCCCTTTCCCTTAACTCCTTGAAGAGAGAAATCCAAGTGATTCTCCTCGAGCCTTCTATCTTCAACACTTGTTTTGGAGATGGTCATGACCAAACCAAATGTGAGAACAAGTGCAAATGGGATCTTCATTGTTGATAAGCTGCAACAAAGCAAAAATTGACCATTTCAATACTAAGACCCTAATATATAACAATCATTTTTTTTAGCTTTGATACATTCATCACATGACAATATATAACTTGTTTATCTTGAATTCGCTCCATCCCTCCGAGACAAGTTTGAGATACTGGATGTTTACAAGAAAAATTTATAAATTTCAAGCTTAAACGAGTTAATATAAATTAACAAGATAAACATTGAGAATCTTGTGATGCCTTTCGAACATGCCCACATATCCTATGAAACATAGTTTGCATAAGATAATTATCACGCTAATTATATATGTCACGCACACCAATAAGATAGTGGAGAATAATAATCATGTCGTCGATGGATAAAATGATTCCTGTTGAGACTACATTAATTGAACTATGTCTAACATTTTATGTTTTTAAAAAAATTATGATATATGTTTCCCTCAAATCTCTTTTGGACAAAGATTATTGTCTAATTTTCTAGTGATAAAATAATATCTATTTCTACAACTCTACTATCAGCATGATTTGCCAATGTGCTCCATTACTTTAGAGATGACCATGAAAAATAACCCACCACAAGTATACTTATCTTGTAATCCAAATAGGAAAGCTTCTTCGGAAAAGAACAAAGACAATTAGCATGAACTTAGTCAATCTAAAATGATAATGATTAAAGGCTCAATTGTTCTATATACCATGAAAAAATAAATCATGTTAAGTTCCTAACTAATAAAATGAACATAATTGTCCAATTATTGCATCGTTGTTGTTGTTGTTCATTGCTTTGAATTAACGAAGCATCAAAGTAGTAAGCATAACCAAGCATAAGTATATACACCATTATAATGATTAGGTCAACTAAGGTGGTGGCTGTCCAAAGATAAGGTCACATTGCTCGTGCAAGAGTCTACAATGAACCCCTCTAAAGAATTCAAGTCATGATTAACTTATAATGGTTTTGTAGCATACATTATGGACCATGCTTTGACTTGTTTTTGATGAATTAAATGATTCGTAAATCTAATTAATGGACAATCCCAATATTTTCTTCAGTATTTGGCATAGCAAAACATCAAAACCCTAAACCCTAGAAGAACTATGGAGGAATCATTTGAAAGCAAACTACCTTGGTTCTTAGGCCTTGACCAAAGTTCATTATTTTATGTATCTGTTATGTGGTTTGCAAATGTTCTATGTTCTCACGCTCAACCTTTATTTGTGTACCTTGTTCATTGCATATGATTTATCTTTATGCTCATCCATAACTCTCATGGTTCACAATAGCCATCAAACATCCGTCATCGTGAGTCCATCCCTTTACTTATTTAGGTACATATGGAAGAGGGGAGAGAGAGAGAGAGAGAGAGAGAGAGAGAGAGAGAGAGAGAGAGAGATGTCCCAATATTGTTAGCATAAATGTAGGGTTTGCCCCACAAATAAACTCCAGATGTTGCATGTAACACATGCATTACAAGAAATATTGCCTATAACATCACGTATGTTGAATTAACTAGCTGCCACCTACCTGTGTATCATAGAAGATATATATATGATTAGAAGACCGACAGGTGGTCTTCCTTTTGACCATTTGCCCACAATTTTCATGTAAAAAATTGCAAGTGGCTTGGAAAGCAGCGGTCTGACTTTGTAAAGCACCAACAACTAGCAATTTTAGTGAATGCCTCGTAGCTATCTTTCAATCTTAGGAATTGGTACTATGTGGATGGTGCATATAACAAGCCAAGCTAGTCATGGACATTTTATTTTATGCAG
This sequence comes from Musa beccarii, assembly GCA_024322285.1. Lineage (NCBI taxonomy): Eukaryota > Viridiplantae > Streptophyta > Magnoliopsida > Zingiberales > Musaceae > Musa > Musa beccarii. The sequence goes on from CM044400.1 coordinate 30,249,156, forward strand.
TAGTAGTTCAGTACATTGACAGCAAAGCCCCAGCCATCCATGACATGATCTAGAGCTATACATGACAATAAGTAGTTGAAAGCATTTGCCCCATATACTGAGCAAATCTCACACATCCTATATAATACTGCAGCAGATAGTAGTTCATGGCAGCAGCATAGTCTTAAGGGCGTTTAGTCGTGTGGTGTGGCAAATCGTCCGTGGGTCGATTGCGTGACATAGCACTAACATCAACCATCTTGTCGTTCTCGGCACCCTTCGTGGCACCAATGGAATCGCCAAGTGATGCATCTGCGGCAGCTTTTACCTTCTTCTCTCCGGGAGTACTGTTGATGTCCTTCTTGGCCTCCTCGTTGTTGCTTCCACCGGCACTACTGGAGCTAAACACAACTTTGTTGTCAGCATGCACCAGTGATTCCTTTCCCTGAACTCCTCGAAGAGAGCTATCCAAGGGATTCTCCTCCAGCCTTCTGCCCTCCACACCAGTTTTGGAGAGGATGATGACCAAACCAAATGTAAAAACAAGCACAAATGACATCTTCATCGTTGATCAGCTACAACAAAGCAAAAAAAATTCACCATTTCAATACTAAAACATCCTCCTATATGTAACAATTAATTTTCAGCTTTGGTATATTCAACAGATACATGTGCTAATGTGGTTAAGTAAATAGCTAAAACTAGTATGAGTCTTAGAACTTACCTTGAACTCAATTCCTCCAAGTTTGAGATACTTGATATGAGACACGATATTTATAAGGGAACCTTCAAGGTTGAAAAAAAAAAAGAGAAAGTAACAAGATAAACATTGTGAATCTTATCGTGCGTATCGGTCATGCGCGCATATCATACGACATGGAGTGCCTAAGAATTTATTGTGCGAATTATGTCGCACGCACCAATGAGACAGTGGAGAATAATAATCATATCACGGACTGATGAAATCGATTGCAATTGACACTCCATTGTGTGCCAAATATCTAACTTTGTATGCTAGTCAAAAAGCTCAAATAGGCACTTCACTCAACCCTATATTGGACAACTATTAGTTTCCTAGTTCTCTAATGATAAGAAATATCTACTTCTACACCTATGCTATCAACATTGTTTGCCAATTTGCTCATTGCTCCACCATATGTATACTTGACTTTTGATGCAAATAGAGGAACTTCTTTGTAAACAAGTGCAGGGACAATTAGTATGGACTTAGTCAAGTTAAACCAACCGAAAGAATCATGCTAAATTCCAAACTACTGAAATGGATAAAACTTTTCAGTTTATTATACACATATCATGGGAAGCATCATGTTCAATTCGTGATTATTAATATGAATATAATTGTTCAATTATTATATTGTTGTTGCTGTTCATGTCTTTGAATGAAGCATCATAGTCATAAGCATAACCAAACATATGTAAACCTACATCTGCTAGAAAACACAGATTTCATATTAGCACATCCATTGTCTATTTAACAAGTTGTATAAGTTAGCAAAGTGCCATTACAATTTGTCTAACATTGTTGTTTTGAGAGCTGATTCTTAACTTAGACATTTAATTTTGACCAAATTTCAACATTCTCAAATGGAATGTTGCCTTTAGGGTTGGATAGAACTGAGAAATCCCTTTCTTCTTCTTTTTTTTCGCCTTTAGCATTGTGCTTTCTATGTGCTTCTCAGATGTTCTATACATCTAATCTTAACTCTTGTGGCTTTCCATCAGAACAACAACTATTCCATTCATGCATATACCCATCAAACTATGCAAATAAGAACCCAACATGGGGCCTCAAGTCTTCTCCCTCCATAGATGTAATGCAAGATTCATTGTAGAACTCTATTTCTCTCGGTCCAAACTTGAACAGTCAATGGAGCAACAATGAGCATGTTTTGATGGCTGGTACTCCTGCATGGAATAGTCTCTATTCTCACCAAGTCCGTCAGAAAAATCATGCACAATTGCTGATGGAAGTATGAACTGCAACAAAAGATACTAGCCATGAATTCTAGCAAACAGCATTGTGATCATTTGCAATGCCAACTGAGATTCCATTTTGAGGTTTTGATCTGATTGTACTCTTCATATGCTGATGCGTCCCCCCGGAGAAGTTGATTTACCTGATGTTAGTAAAACAAAAAAATTCATATTAAAATTTATTTAATATTTATTGTTTTGAGGTTCTACTCTAGGAAACAATATTTATTAAAGAAAAACATACATCAGGCAAGTATCACGTTCTATATTTAAAGAATACATGTATGTACAAATAAAGTTTAAATTTCAAAGTTCAAACATAATCAATTCGACATAAGAAATGAGGCCCAGAAGCCTCATTATCTGGCCAGCTTAATCATTGTACATGTATGTCCATATCATTCTTTTTTTTTTTTGCTTGGCTTATGCCAAGGATCAACACAAGCACAATACGGTTGTGCTATGCCAGTAAGACGATGAATCAGCCTCGCTTCGGCTGAATCAAGAAGGCATCACATGAGCTCACTTATCGAACTGCTTCATTTTATAAGTGCTGTGTTTATCACAAGCAATCTGATTTCATCTGAAGGATGAGACTTAGGAATTTGGACAGCTCGTCTGGCAATCTTTCCTTGTGCTGGGGTCTGCCTCAACGATGAGGTTTATTTATTTTTACGTCATCTCATGGGCATCATTGGTTGATCGTTTTGTTCTTGCGAGATGCAACTATGCTGAAATATCGGCAACCTTTCTGGTTCATTAGTAGATTGCCCTGCAGCGTGCATCAATACGTCCGTGTCTTGATTTATTTATTTCCCTTCACAAAGGTGTTCTTCATAGAGCTCATGTAAGACAGTTGTCTACACACCGAATCCAGTGATGTTTACAGAATGATATAATTGTCCATGGTCCGGTAATGTTGTATTTACTTATTTGTTTTTTGCTAATTCCTTTTTGTTCTGCTAATCATGTATTTATTCTTCATATTCTTCATGAGAAGTTGTCAGATAAAACATGCTCGGTCCTACTCAGTTTTCTCTGCCACTGAAGACAAATTATAGTCTTGTCCATGAACAAGATTGATTCAAATATTTGTGGATGCCATGAACGTCATACCAATTATTGATGCAAGGATATCACGTCCTGTAATACATCCCACAAGTCTGAACTGGCTTCCTCCTCAAGTTTCGCATTCCATCTCTCACCTCCGTCACAATTAGACACAGTACTTGATTTGCAGGGTGTGTGTCCAGGACCAGCTTGTCCGGTCTCCAGAGCTCACCGTAGCTCCAACAGACTTGGACGGACGAAAAACCCTGCAGCCTTCGTTCCCAAGAAAAAGTTCTTTCTACTACAGCTCTCGTGATCCAAAGATTTGATTTGCAGTGACGCTCAGTGTGTTTCCAATAAGAAACATATCAAACGTGACGTTCGGTACGTACCATTTATTTCCAGACAACAGACACTGGCATATGACATAGTAGATGTGACGAACTAGTTTTTACTGGTAGATGGATAGCTTCTACCCCCAGCAACAACTAAAGAGTGGATGGCAGATACATGGTAGAAGTAGCAACCCCATTTCGTCGTCCTTTTCGGGCATGCAAGTGTGCGTCGTAGGCGTTGCTCATCCACAGTTTCGCTTCAAGAGCTGGCATGGTCTTCGCGCGGCGGCCTGTACATGTACACGTTGCGTCCATTGATGGGCTGAACTGGTCTTGCGTTGTCCTTCTGCGAGAACGACGGGCGATGGAAGACGATGGTTAGGCAATGCAAGGAACAAAACGCTTCATCTTATTACGCATGGGAAAAAGATCAAACACCACACGTACATTATGCACGGGAATCCTGAGCGACGCCAGTTGCCGCTTCGTTACGCTCCTCACCTAAACAACAACATACGTTTCGGAGAATGATCAGTCGATTTCCATGGGGAGATGGTAAAGGAGTGGCGGTAGGCACGCGCGTACCTGTTTCATCACCGTCCATGTAACAGGCTCACCGCAAGGTGGGGTTGTCAAAGAGCCACCGTACCTGAAGTATGGTTCTCTCTCACCGACAAGAGGTGGACGGATAGTCCCCGCATGCACGTCGTCCTGAGTCTGGAGAGCTATTAGGCCCCCCGACAACTGTGCCAAAAGAGACGGAAAGGAGAAAAGGGGGAAGGAGTTAGTCCAGCAGCTGACGAGAGAGACGACATAATAAGCCTTCCACCTTCGAGTCAGGCTATCGGAGGGGAAGGCGAACCTGGTTCAAGAGGGGATCAGCAAAGTAACCAAACGCGTACAATATGCCGATGACTGCTATTTCTCCCGCCGGTGTGGTGTGCACCATGTGCAACTCCAAGGGATACCTGTCGACAAAACGAGGAGTTGAGCATGCCGATGGCTGGATCTACAAGTAGCAATAAGCTTTGTAGTTCGAACCTTTTGCCATAGAGTTGGTGCTCGGACGGTGAGTGCCAGTGGCACTGCCGGAGATGGTATGTCTTCTCGCCGATCACAAGATCTCCCGGCGACTCCGTCCAATTCACCTGACACGCATGCGACATCACAGAGAACGTAGGATTCAGTGCTGTTAAAGCCAAGACACGAGGGCATGCCGAGCTCTGTTTCTCGATTACCAGGATCTCATGCCCCTTGTTCCGCAAGAAGGCAGGTCTGGCGTCGTAGTCCGTTCTCAAGCTCCCCAGTGATGGGCTGACGATGATATTGCTTGGTTTAATCGAAATGGGTGATTGTTGTGCTCCGGTTTTGCACGTCTCCCATTCCGCGTGAAGGTCTCCCCAGTGCTGAGGTCCGAGCACGCTCCGTGGATCGTAGCTGTACTCCCAATCAGCTCCTACCGGTAAGACGAGATGACTCAGTCAAAGAGGCCTAAATTTACACGAGACCTAAAGCATGGTCTTAAAAGGCCACTCACCAACACCACTTGCTTCCGTCGCCATGACATGGGACTGGAGGATGAGGAGGAGGGCTAGCGAAGCACGCAGCCATTGGAATGGAATTCTAGAGCTCCTCATGCTGGGAGATACAGGAGGAATCGGTGCAGGTTATGTGATTGCAGTGCGCTTCGTCTTATATAGAGATCGAGCGTGCATGAACAGATGCTGAAACCCGGTGGAAACAAGGAAACGTTTGCGAAGACAATGCATTAGCCCTCACCATGTTGTCGCCATTTTAGTAGTACCTCGACCTTTGATGACAGCGTCCATTGTCTTCTCTTCCACGGCTCACGTTTTCCAGATGACAGCGTCCTCACCCCATTAGATGCCAAGATTGATAATGAATAGTTTTAGTGACACTTGACAACCAGATCAGATCTCGCTATTCTCTTGACAGATCGATCGCTAGCTTTGTCGCATGCATGGAAGAAAACCGAGGGCGGCAAACGTGAAAAACATGAAGCATCAATCTGACAAGATCGGGATAAGCTTTTTATCCTACGTTTTACAGCATGCAAATGTGGCTGGTGACCAATCTCCTCTCAGATTTGACTGATATATGGATATGAAATGTTGCTGACACAAATCTGTACTGTGGCTATTGGTAATGGTTGTACCAGCATTTTTCTTTTCTTATGGAAAGCACGCAGCAAACGCTATATATATATATATATATATATATATATATATATATATATATATATATATATATATATATATATATATAGCCTCCTTTTTTTTCAAAGAATCTTAAAGATTCAGCTTTATTTTCCTTTTTTTCTTTTTGACAAATGATGAGGATGTTAGTCGTACCACTTTATGGTAATCTAAGAAAGTCTTTACAAGTTAATATATAAGATATTGATTGGATGGTGATGAACTAGATCTAAAAAATTTAAAATCTCATCTAATAATTTTATATTAAAATATTAATATGATGATGATGCGTCAGACATTTATATTTACAAATAAATGAGTGTTTCAAATCTTATATGATAAAATTTGAAGGTCCTAACTAGCCTAGATAGAGAAAACATTGTCGGATCTTTACAAGGTTTGAGATCAAAATTTGTCTTTAGAACTTACCCTATATGAGAAAAAAAAAAACCCTCATAATATACCATCATGCAGCTAATGTCTTGGGAAATTGTTGCAATCATTAATGTTCATTTGTATAACACACATTGGACTGAGAGTATGTAGATACGGCACCAGCCACTTAATTTCCTGCTGTAACAGAGTGAGATGAGCTAAATCTGAATGTGCTATTGTTGATCCAAGAAAACTCATGGTGAAGAAGACGATGTGGTGTGGGATGTTGAAATCTACTCATTGGAAACTATTCGTCATCAAAAACTCTAAGTCTGCCACAAAATGTGCATTTTTGTTGCTATATTATGATAAGAGAGATAGAACAATATAGTCACCGTTTGAATCATGCTTTGTTGCCTCTCACAAACTCCGGACACAAGCTTTTGCTTTCTGTCGACCAAAGTAAACTAGAAAGCTTCATCTTCACCGGCTGTCACCAAAGGCTGCTGGCTATAGCTACCGGCAACACAAAGTAAATGGAAGACAACGGCGTGCAACTTCTACACGAGTAGTAGATTAGATAGGGAGATCAAAGACATGTATACGAATTAATAGGAAAATAAAGGAGCCTTGTAGGAGCTTCATTTTCTATCTGCAACACCGAGTAGGTTGTAGCTCAGACATCATCATTTGTTCTTCGGCGAAGGTCGATCAACTTATTTAGTGGCCAACTAAACTTTTGTGCTATCATGATAATTATGTCAGCATGATGGTGAAGATAGAGGCAAATTTAATTCAAATTTGCCTTCATATGATTGAGGATCACTGTGAATATATATATATATATATATATATATATATAACCATTTTCATAAGAAATATTTATATTTTAGATTTTTCTCAATCGGTGCTTCCCTTTTATTTTTTTCCCCCCAAAATGGCATCTTTAAATTAAAAAAATTAAATTATTCCTTAAAAACATTTTCGTCTATTATAGTGTTTTAGCCTATTGTAGTATTTTTGACTTATTATTGTATTTTGGCCACCACAACAAAAACATTATAAAACTTACTCGAAAACATCATAAATAATCTAAATGAACTGATAACCATAACAAAACTAACTATAAGCATAAAAATATTATATTGTAATGATTTATAAATAATGACAATCAACGAAATACAATATGACATCACTTGTAATAATTTTCAATAACGTTTATAGTGTTTTTAGTACCTCAATAAAATCCTATAAATGAGCCAAATGAAAATACTGTAACAATATAAAAAAATTGGTAGAAATTTTTTTAAAGATATTTTAGGTATTTTTAAAATTGGAGGTACTGTTTGAACAAAAAGAGGGAATATCTTTTAGGAAATACCCAAAATATGAATATTCTTTAAAAAATTATTCATTAAAAAATTATCCATATACACGCACGCACGCGCGCGCGCGCGCACACACACACACACACACACATATATATATATATATATATACACGCATATATATATTATATGTATATATGCATATATATATATATGCATATATATATATATACATATATACAATACATATATATAAATACATACATATATATATATATGTATAATATTTTGGCATTATCTTCTTCCTATGGACTGAAGAACATAGTGAAGGTCATAGTTCTCTCTCTCTCTCTCTTAGTAGCTGGTATTGAGTGCATAGAAAATATAATAAGCGAAGCTAGTCATTACATTTAATAATATTTAGTAGTTTAGGACATTGACCAAAAGATCCAGACATCCATTACATGTTGTGGAGCTATCCATGACACAAAGAAAGTACTTGAAAGCATTTGCTCTCTCCACCGAGCAAATTTGACACATCTTATAGTGCAGTAGTAGTAGATTACAGTTAAGGACAGGAGGGCTTTATGGGTGCTTAGGAAGATCACCAAACATCTTTCGATACTCATCGATCCATATCTAGTGGTGTGAATTTGTTGACATGCCCAGAGTGTGTGCAAAAGGATTACCATCATACTTGTTATTCTTGACATTATTATTACTATTATTATAATTGTCATTCTTTTGTAGCTCCAAAGGGATAGCCAAACTATGGATCTACATTAGTTTTTCCCTTCTTCTCTCTAGTACTTTTGATGTTCTTCTTGATCTTCACATTGCTCATTATAAGGACAACTTTATTGTTATCAAGCATGTAGCCCTTTCGCTTAACTCCTTGAAGAGAGAAATCCAAGAGATTCTCCTCAAGCCTTCTATCTTCAACACTTGTTTTGGAGATGATCATGACCAAACCAAATGTGAGAACAAGTGCAAATGGGATCTTCATTGTTGATAAGCTGCAACAAAGCAAAAACTGACCATTTCAATGCTAAGATCCTAATATATAGCAATCAATTCTTGAGCTTTGATTCATTCATCACCTAAATGTAACAATATGACTAAGTAAATAGCTAAAACTAGTATGAGCCTTGGTGTTTACCTTGAATTCGATCCGTCCCTACGTTGCAAGTATGAGTTAATGGATATGAGACAAGATATTTGTAAGGAAAATTTCAAGCTTAAACGAGTTAATATAAATTAACAAGATAAACATTGAGAATCTTGTGGTGCCTTTCGAGCATGCTCACATATCCTATGAAACATAGTTGCATAAGATAATTATCACGCTAATTATATATGTCACGCACACCAATGAGATAGTAGAGAATAATAATCGTGTCATCGATGGACAAAATGATTGCAATTGAGACTACATTAATTGAACTATGTCTAACATTTTATGTTTATAAAAAAATTAAGATATATGTTTCTCTCCAATCTCTTTTGGACAAAGATTATTGTCTAATTCTCTACTGATGAAATAATATCTATTTCTACAACTCTACTATCAGCATGATTTGACAATGTGCTCCATTACTTTAGAGATGACTACTAAAAATGACCCACCACAAGTATACTTATCTTGTAATCCAAATAGGAAAGCTTCTTCGTGAAAGAAAAAAGACAATTAGCATGAACCTAGTCAATCTAAAATGAAAATTATTAAAGGCTCAATTGTTCTATATACCATGAAAGAAAAATCATGCTAAGTACCAAACTAATAAAATGAACATAATTGTCCAATTATTACATTGTTGTCTTCTTGTTGTTGTTCATTGCTTTGAATTAACGAAGAGAGAGAGAGAGAGAGAGAGAGAGAGAGAGAGAGAGAGAGATGTTCCAACATCGTTAGCATAAATGTAGGGTTTGCTCCACAAATAAACTCAGAGATTTTACATGTAACATATGCGTAACAAGAAATATTGCCTGTAACATCATGTATACTGAATTAAGTAGCTGCTCCCTGCCTGTGTATCATAGAAGACATATATATATATATATATATATATATATATATATATATATATATATATATATATATATATATATATATATATATATATATATATATATATATATATATATATATATATATATATATAAAAGACCGACAGGTGCTCATCCTTTTGGCCATTTGTCCACAATTTTCATGTAAAAAATTGCAAGTGATTTGGAAAGCAGCGGTCTGACTTTGTAAAGCACCATCAACTAGCAATGTTAGCGAATGCCTCGTAGCTATCTTTCAATCTTAGGAATTGGCACTATGTGGACGGTACATATAACAAGCCAAGCTAGTCATGGACATTTTATTTTATGTAGTAGTAGTTCAGTACAGTGACAGAAGGGCCCCAGCCATCCATGACATGATCGAAACAAGTAGTTGAAAGCATTTGGCCCGTATACTGAGCAAATCTCACACATCCTATATACTACTGTAGCAGATAGCAGTTCATGGCAGCGGCGTAGTCTTATGGCATGGCCATTTAGTAGGATACCCGAAGCAGTGGTGGTGTGGCAAATCGTCCGTGCGTGGAGTGAGTGACATAGTACTAACATCAACCATCTTGTCGTTCTCGGCATCCTTCGTGGCACCAAAGGAATCGCCAAGTGATGCATCTGCAGCAGCTTTTACCTCCTTCTCTCCGGGAACACTGTTGATGTCCTTCTTGGCCTCCTCGTTGTCAGCATGCACCAGTGATTCCTTTCCTTGAACTCCTCGAAGAGAGCTATCCGAGGGATTCTCCTCGAGCCTTCTGCCCTCCACACCAGTTTTGGAGAGGATCACGACCAAACCAAATGTAAAAACAAGCACAAATGGCATCTTCATCGTTGATCAGCTACAACAAAGCAAAAAAAATTCACCATTTCAATACTAAGACATCCTCCTATATGTAACAATTAATTTTCAGCTTTGGTATATTCAACAGATACATGTGCTAATGTGGTTAAGTAAATAGCTAAAACTAGTATGAGTCTTAGAACTTACCTTGAACTCAATTCCTCCAAGTTTGAGATACTTGATATGAGACACGATATTTATAAGGGAACCTTCAAGGTTGAAAAAAAAAATAGAGAAAGTAACAAGATAAACATTGTGAATCTTATCGTGCGTATCGGTCACGCGCGCATATCGTACGACATGGAGTGCCTAAGAATTTATTGTGCGAATTATGTCGCACGCACCAATGAGACAGTGGAGAATAATAATCATATCACGGACAGATGAAATCGATTGCAATTGACACTCCATTGTGTGCCAAATATCTAACTTTGTATGCTAGTCAAAAAGCTCAAATAGACAATTCTTCACTCAACCCTATATTGGACAACTATTAGTTTCCTAGTTCTCTAATGATAAGAAATATCTACTTCTACACCTATGCTATCAACATTGTTTGCCAATTCACTCATTGCTCCACCATATGTATGCTTGACTTGTGATGCAAATGGAGGAACTTTTTTGTAAACAAGTGCAGGGACAATTAGTATGGACTTAGTCAAGTTAAACCAACCGAAAGAATCATGCTAAATTCCAAACTACTGAAATGGATATAATTTTTCAGTTTATTATACACATATCATGGGAAATTTCATGTTCAATTCGTGACTATTGATATGAATATAATTGTTCAGTTATTATATTGTTGTTGCTGTTCATGTCTTTGAATGAAGCATCATAGTCATAAGCATAACCAAACATATGTAAACCTACATCTGCTAGAAAACACAGATTTCATATTAGCACATCCATTTTCTATTTAACAAGTTGTATAAGTTAGCAAAGTGCCATTACAATTTGTCTAACATTGTTGTTTTGAGAGCTGATTCTTAACTTAGACATTTAATTTTGACCAAATTTCAACATTCTCAAATGGAATGTTGCCTTTAGGGTTGGATAGAACTGAGAAATCCCTTTCTTCTTCTTTTTTTTTCGCCTTTAGCATTGTGCTTTCTATGTGCTTCTCAGATGTTCTATACATCTAATCTTAACCCTTGTGGCTTTCCATCAGAACAACAACTATTCCATTCATGCATATACCCATCAAACTATGCAAATAAGAACCCAACATGGGGCCTCAAGTCTTCTCCATCCATAGATATAATGCAAGATTCATTGTAGGACTATATTTCTCTCGGTCCAAACTTGAACAGTTAATGGAGCAACAATGAGCATGTTTGATGGCTAGTACTACTCCTGCATGGAATAGTCTCTATTCTCACCAAGTCCGTCAGAAAAATCATACACAATTGCTGATGGAAGTACGAACTACAACAAAGGATACAATCATTCCTTCCATTCTAGAAAGCAGCATTGTGATAATTTGCAATGCCAACTAAGATTTCATTTTGAGGTTTTGATCTGATTGTACTCTTCATATGCTGATGCTTCCCCCCGGAGAAGTTGATTTATCTGAGTGTCATGCATATTTTTGCAAGCACACAAACAAAAATTAAGGTGGTATCACAAATTTCAATAACTATAAGTCTAGACTAAGTTCATACTAATTTCTTTTCATTTGCATTTGAAGTCAAATACATAAATGATTTGGTCTTTTTTTCCATGTCATATCAAAACTAATGGAGCACATTGGCAAACAAATACCGATAATATAGTTGTCTGGTTTGATATTGTGCATCTTTGGAGAATTGGGTAAAGACATCTTTAATTTGTCTAATGTAGGTCTGAGTGATGTATGTGTATTTTTACACCTTGAGGAGCATAACCTATTAGACCTATGTAAAACTAATGTAGCCTAAATTACTATTAACTTTGTTCCATTGGCGACACGATTGTTGTTCTCCACCACCGCATCGGTGCGCATGATGTAATTGGCACAATAATTATCTTATCCATGTTATGTTCATAGAAAATGCGAGCATGATCGAAAGGCACCACAGGATTCCCAATGTTTATCTTGTCAATTTACATTAGTTCATCTAAGCTTGGATATCCGCCTATAAATACCGCGCCCTCATACAAAAGCATCCCAAACTTGTCCCGGAGGAAGTGAATTCGAGGTAATTTTCAAGAATCCTATTACTTTAGTCGTATATTTAACCATGTTGGCATATGATCAAGTTAATGAAAACATCGAAGCTCAAAATTAATTGGTATAGTATCTAACTATTGATATCATCATTTTCGCTTTGATGCAGCTTATCAAGAATGAAGATCTCATTTGCACTTGTTTTAATATTTGGTTTGATCACGATCTTCTCCAACACTAGTGTGGAAGGTGAATACATCGAGCATCCCTCGAGTTTCTCTCGTCGCGGAGATAAGGGAAAGGAGGACATGGTTTATGATGATAAATCTGTCTTCGGTGCCGGTGTTGGTGGAAAGAGCAATGAAGGCATCAACAATCTTGGAGAGATGAAAGGAAAAGATATGGGAAATCCATCACTTGCCACCAACAAAGCCAAAAGTAAAAACAATGGCAAGGACAACTACAACAAGTGTGATGGTGATCCTGTTGCACAAACCCAAGGCATGTCCATGGACACACACCACCAGATATCGATCGATGAATACCGAAGGATGTATCGCAACATTAATAAGCACCCTTAAAGCCCTGCAGCCTGGCACTGTTGACTCTAACTAGTAGTGTATGTGTGTGGCAAATTTGCTCAGTATATGGAGCATAATGGTTTCGAGTAATATGTGCTGCATATGTCCTTAGGTTGTGTCATGGATGACTGAGGCCCTCTTGGTCAATGTACTAAACTACTAAGTAAAATAAAATGTCCATGGCTAGCTTGGCTTGCTACATTATATCCACACACTACAAACTCCTAAGAGAGACAGAAAGCTATGGCTTTCACTATTGTTTTTAATGATTTCTATCTAGAGGGAAGATTTGACTAGATATTGTGGCTCTTGGTCCTTCACGAACGTAAACCACACCTTTCCAAATCACTTGCAATTTTTTTTACATCAAGATCACCGGCAAAATATTGGACTTCTACTCATGTATGTCTCATCATTCTATCTGCTACAATAGATATGTAGGTAGCTACCTAGTTAGTATAGTGTACATGATGTTAGAGGCGATATTTCTACTGCTGCATCTGCTGCTTGTAAACCCCATGGATTTAACAAGCACACCAAAGTTGAGTTCTTGCTCGAAGACATTATTAGCTTTATTAGGCAATATTACCAGCTATGCATCTGTTACATGTAAACCCTAAAGTTTTTCTTGCGGGGTGGAGTAAACCCTAAAGTTCTAACAAGCACACCAAAGTAGAGTTCTTGCCGGAAGACAAGATGAACTTTGTTCGTGATGAAAACTGGGCTTCGATGTCTTCATGAAGAACCTTGCCGGATGAAATTTATGCAAGCATGTAATGGAGGTGTTTGGCTTGCAAGATCGAAATAGTTTTTGGTTCTTCCATGAACACGAACACATGGGTCGCAATGATTGAATGGAGATTCCTTGACGCTTTAAAGTGCGTTGGTGTCGAGGCATGCGGCTCTCGTCTTGGAATCTGAATCAGATCGGACGAGTTCTATGATTGATGTCTGAAGAGTGAAAGTTTTGAGATCATCTCATCTTACATGCATATGTAGCTTCGCCTACCAGTATCAATATTATTTATATACATGCGTATGAACTCGAGGAGGGACATAAACAATATCTCGACGGAATCAGATTTCACACACTACTCAACACCAAAATTTCTTTTCCTTTCCTCGCTTTTAGATCAAATTTATCACCCTAACCAAATTCATTTACCAGTTCATCGACATGATTCAAGTCTTGAGAGGTTCTCGAGGGTCCGAGAAGAACAAACCTGACAGCCGAAATCATGGCCATGTTTTCTTGTTCCGATAGGAACATCATTGCCCTGTTAGTAAAGCAAGTTATAGGACGAGTGGTGTCCTTGCGATTTCTCCTTTGGCTTGACAAATTGTTTAGGGTTAGGGTAAGAGTCCAAGTAGCACGCACCAAAAAAACCTTTCAAGAAAACTTATTCCTTGGGAGATCCACACAGAATGCTAGAGATTGTGTGAGAAATATATAACACAATGTTCTATTACCCTCCATCTGCCTCGGGACGGTCTCTTTCTTCTGGACCGGAGTCTCTCTCGATCAAACCTTCAAATATATATCGCCATGATTGGCATATTATTTGATGTAGCAATTCTCTCAAGATAATAACATGAGAAATGCTCACATATGTTGCTCACAAATTGTGAGAATGCCATCGAGTATTGGGTTCTTGTTTCAATATAAAATTGATGAATGTATGCATGCATGGAACAGTTATTGATCTGATGAAAGCCATAAGAGTTATGACTATTAGCAGAGGAACAATCGTGCAAAGGTAAACAAATGAAACTTAATTAAGCATGAGAACTAGGATTAGATGTATAGAACATCTGAGGAGCACATAGTGTAAGTCAAGAATCAGCTCTCAAAACAACAATGTTAAACAAATTGTGATGGCATTGTAATAACTTGTACAACTTGTTAAATAGAAAATGGATGTGCTAATATTAAATCTGTGTTTTTGGGCAGATGTAGGTTTGGTTATGCTTATGCTTATGCTTATGACTACGATGCTTCATTCAAAGTATAGTATTAATAATCAAGAGTTGAACATGATACTTCTCATGATATGTAAAATAACTGAAAAATTATATCCATTTCAGTAGTTAGGAATTTAACATGATTCTTTTGGTTGGTTTAGCTTAACTAAGTTCATACTAATTGTCTTTGCTCTTGTTTACAAAGAAGTTCTTCTATTTGCATTACAAGTCAAGTATACATGTGGCGGAGTAATCGGCAAATTGACAAACAATAGTATAAGTGTAGAAATAGATATTTCTAGGGTTGAGTGAAGTGCGTATTTGAACCTTTTTGACTAGCATACAAAGTGCAATCGATTTCATCTATCCGCGACATGATTATTATTCTCCACTATCTCATCGGTGCGCGTGACGTAATTCGCACAATAAATACCTTAGGCACGCTATGTCGTACAATATGCGCGCATGACCGATACGCACAATAAGATTCCCAATGTTTATCTTGTTACTTTCTCTATTTTTGCCAACCTTGAAGGTTTCCTTATAAATATCATGTCTCGTATCAAGTATGTCAAACTTGGAGGAACTGAGTTCAAGGTAAGTTCCAAGGCTCATACTAGTTTTAGCTATTTACTTAACCATATTAGCACATGTATCTGTTGAATATACCAAAGCTGAAAATTAATTGTTACATATAGGAGGATGTCTTAGTATCGAAATGGTGAATTTTTTGGCTTTGTTGTAGTTGATCAGCAATGAAGATGTCATTTGTGCTTGTTTTTACTTTTGGTTTGGCCATCATCCTCTCCAAAACTGGTGTGGAAGGCAGAAGGCTCGAGGAGAATCCCTTGGATCAGTCTCTTCGAGGAGTTCAGGGAAAGGAAAACGTGCTTGCTGATAACAAAGTTGTGTTTAGCTCCAGTGGTGCTGGTGGAAGCAACAAGGAGGAGGCCAAGAAGGACATCAACACTACTCCCGGAGAGAAGAAGGCAAAAGCTGCCGCAGATGCATCAGCTGGCTATTCCTTTGGTGCCAGGAAGGATGCCGAGAACGAGAAGATGGTTGATGTTAGTGCTCTGTCACGCACTCGACCCACGGACAATTTCCCACACCACGACTTAGGGGAGCCTCCTAAACGCCCTTAAGACTATGCTGCTGCCATGAACTGCTATCTGCTACAGTAGTATATAGGATGTGTGAGATTTGCTCAGTATACGGGGCAAATGCTTTCGACTACTTACTGTCATGTATAGCACTAGATCATATCATGGATGGCTGGGGCTTTGCTGTCAATGTACTGAACTACTGCTACATAAAATAAAATGTCCATGACTAGCTTGGCTTGTTATATGTACTGTCCACATAGTGCCAATTCCTAAGATTGAAAGATAGCTGCGAGGCAATCGCTAAAATTGCTAGTTGTTGGTGCTTTACAAAGTCAGACCGCTGCTTTCCAAATCACTTGCATTTTTTTACATGAAAATTGTGGGCAAATGGCCAAAAGGAAGAGAACCTGTCGGTCTTCTAATCAATATATACACGTCTTCTATGATACAAAGGTAGGTAGCAGCTACTTAATTCGGCATACATGATGCTATAGGCAATATTTCTTGTTATGCATATGTTGCATGTAAAATCTAGAGTTTATTTGTGGGGCAAACCCTACATTTATGCTAACAATGTTGGGACATCTCTCTCTCTCTCTCTCTCTCTCTCTCTCTCTCTCTCTCTCTCTCTCTCCTCTTTTCCATATTTACCAAAATAACTTAAGGGATGGACTCACGATGACGGATGTTTGATGGCTATTGTGAACCATGAGAGTTATGGATGAGCATAAAGATAAATCATATGCAATGAACAAGGTACACAAATAAAGGTTGAGCGTGAGAACGTAGAACATTTGCAAAACACATAACAGATACATAAAGTAATGAACTTAATCAAGGCCTAAGAACCAAGGTAGTTTGCTTCCAAATGATTCCTCCATAGTTCTTCTAGGGTTTAGGGTTTTGATGTTTTGCTATGCCAAATGCCAAAGAAAATATTGGGATTGTCCATTAATTAGATTTACAAATCATTTAATTCATCAAAAACAAGTCAAAGCATGGTCCATAAAATATGCTACAAAACCATTATAAGTTAATCGTGACTTGGAAATCTTTAAAGGGGTTCATTGTAGACTCTTGCACAAGCAATTTGAGCTCATATTTGGACAGCCACCAGTTTAGCCATCCTAATCATTATAATGGTGCATATACTTATGCTTATGGCTTTGATGCTTCATTAATTCAAAGCAATGAACAACAACAACGACAAAGTAATAATTGAACAATTATGTTCATTTTATTAGTTAGGAACTGAAAATGAATTTTCTTTTCATGATGTGTAGAACAATTAAGCTTTTGATCATTATCATTTTAGATTTACTAAGTTTATGCTAATTGTCTTTGTTCTTTTATAAAGAAGCTTTCCTATTTGGATTACAAGATAAGTATAATTGTAGTGAGACATTTTCCTGCTCATCTCTAAATTAATGGAGCACATTGGCAAATACTGCTGATAGTAGAGTTGTAGAAGTAGATATTATTTTATCAGTAGAGAATTAGGAAATTATCTTTGTCCAAAAGAGATTTGACCAAAACATATATCTCAACTTTTTGACGAGCATAAAAGGTTAGACAGTTAAATTAATGTAGTCTCAATTGCAATCATTTTGTCCATCGACGACACGATTATTATTCTCCACTATCTCGTTGGTGCGCGTGACATATAATTTGCATGATAATTATCTTATGCAACCTATGTTTCATAGGATATGTGGGCATGATCGAAAGGCACCACAAGATTCGCAATGTTTATCTTGTTAATTTATATTAACTAGTTTAAGCTTGAAATTTTCCTTATAAATATCTTGCCTCATATCCAGTATCTCAAACTTGTCTCAGAGGGACGGAGCGAATTCAAGGTAAACACCAAGGTTATACTAGTTTTAGCTATTTACTTAGCCATATTATTACATTTATGTGATGAATGTATCAAAGCTCAAGAATTGATTGTTATGTATTAGGATCTTAGTATTGAAATGGTCAATTTTTGCTTTGTTTGCAGCTTATCAACAATGAAGATCCCAGTTGCACTTGTTCTCACATTTGGTTTGGTCATGATCATCTCCAAAACAAGTGTTGAAGGTAGAAGGCTTGAGGAGAATCCCTTGGATTTCTCTCTTCAAGGAGTCAAGGGAAAGGGCTGCATGCTTGATCATAATAAAGTTGTCTTTGGCTCCACTATCGGTGGAAGAAGCAATGAGGAGATCAAGAAGAACATTAAAAGTACGAGAGAGAAGAAGGGAAAAGCTGTCGTAGATCCATCATTTGGCTATCCCTTTGGAGCTACAAAGAATGCCGATGATAATAATAGTAATAACAATGTCAAGAACAACAAGTATGATGGTGATCCTTTTGCACACACTCTAGGCATGTCAGCAGATTCACACCACCAGATATCGATCGATGAGTATCGAAGGATGTTTGGTGATCTTCCTAAGCACCCATAAAGTCCTGTTGCACTTAACTGGTATCTACACTAAAGGATATGTCAAATTTGCTCGGTATAGAGAGCAAATGCTTTAAAGTACTTTGTGTCATGTATAACTCCACAACTTGTAATGGATCTCTGGATCTTTAGGGCAATCTCCTACACTACTAAATATAATAAAATGGAATGACTAGCTTGGCTTATTATATTTTCTATGCACTCAATACCAGCTGCTGAGAGAGAGAGAGAGAGAGAGAGAGCTATGGCATTCACTATCTATCTCTTGTTCCTTCACAAAGTTAGACCACTACTTCCCAAATCACATGAAATTATTCTATCTTGTCATCCTTTGATCTTACCATATTTCTAGGATATACCATAAAACATCTGTATGCATATTGCACATGTAAAACCCTAAAGAGTGTTTCTTTCAGCAGTATAAACCCTAATGCTCCCATCGAGCACAACGAAACTAAATTCCTGGCCAGAAACAAAGTCTGTTCAAGAAAACTATGCTAAGCCTCCATGAAGAAGACATGTAGATTAATTAATGCAAGGGAATAGAGGTGTTTAAGTTGCAAGATCGCAATAGGTTTGGTTCTTCCTGAGAGAGAGGGGTTTCTTCCTCGATGAAACACGTACACATGGGTCGTAATAATTAAATGGGGGATTCCTTGACGCTTTAAAGTGCGTTAATGCCGAGGCATGCGGCTTGTCATGTAATCTGAACCAGATGAGACAAGCTCTGTGATTGAAGCCTGCAGTGCTAAGTAAAGTGTGAGGACCATATCATTTTACCTACTCATGTAGCTTCATATATATCTCTATCTATGTAGATGTTAGGGTTTGTGAGCTTGTGGTCAAACTTAGGTAGGCATTATCTTGTGGGCTCTTAAATTCCGTGTCATATATTACTTCTTCATCAATGGCTGACTGCCACTTGCCATCCCCCTTCTTTGTGTTGTAATCAAAATGCAGTGTGTAGAAGCTACATTTTTCTTATTACTAGTTTATAGAAACAGTCTCATCACATTAAGAGACACACATAAGTCAATAAATGCCTCTCTTTGAGGCATAACAACCTTCATATATTTTTTATTTATAAGATATCATTGAAACTACAATTTTCTATTGGTATAAACTTTTAACCATTTCTTTTGCACGTTCATGTATAGATATCTATCCCTCGATAATGATATTGTTTATATACACTTTCAAACATAAAAAACTATCAAAAAATTAATAGTAGTATACTCATTAGATTCTTATAGGCCTAGTTTACTTTGATCGACAAAAATAAAAAATTTGTGCATGGAGTTAAACGAGAGGCAAGACACATGAATGGAGATCAAATGGTAGCTATTGTTCTATTTGCTTTGTCATGATATAGCACCAAAAATGCACATTTTATGGCAGCCTTGAGCTTCTGATGATGATGAAGAATAGTATCTAATGAGTAGATAGATATCAAGATCACAAAAAAAAAAAAAAAATGCACATCATCTTCTTCACTGAGTTTTCTTGGATCTGAGAAAATTCTTGACTCGGATCTCAGAAAAGAGAATTTGAACAAAATAATAATATTAATCCTCACCCAAAAATCATTATTTACCATTTAATTAACATAATCCGAAGCATTGGGTTTCGTGCGGGCCTAACGAGAATGCTTGACAGCTGACATCATTAGCCATGCATGCCATCATAGCCTCGTCAAATGAGACAAGTACTGACGTCATTAGTCATTTACTGTCTCTCTTTTGGTTGCACACGCCCGATGCCTTGTCATCCTCCTCCACCTGCCATGTCTTTGAGAGAACCACAATAGGATGAGAAAACTTTTGAGAAGGGAGTTAATGCTCAATCGCATTCTCACAATTTGCGAGCACTTCTCATGTTATTGTTTTGAGAAAATTGCTGTGTCAAGTAGTACGCTAATCATGGTGATAGACATTGGAAGACTTCATGCAGTAGTACTAAAAGAGGCTTTCTCGATGCAGATGGAGGGTAACACAACACAGTGTTATATATATCTCACGCAGTCTCACTCATTCCGTGTGGATCTCTCGTAGAATGAGCTTTCTTGAAAGGTTTTGGTACGTGCTATTTGGACTCTTACCCTAACCCTAAACAGTTTGTCGAGCCAAAAGAGAAATAGTTGACGACTCGCAAGGACAGTGCTCGTCCTACAACTTGCTTTATCAACAGGGCAATGATGTTCCTATCGGAACAAGAAAACATGGCCATGATTTCGGCTGTCAGGTTTGTTCTTCTCGGACGCTCAAGAACCTCTCAAGACTTGAATCATGTCGATGAACCGGTAAATGGATTTGGTTAGGGTGATAAATTTGATCTAAACGCGAGGAAAGGAAAACAAATTTTGGTGTTGAGTAGTGTCTGAAATATGATTCCGTCGAGATATTGTTAATGTCCCTCCTCGAGTTCATACGCAGATATATAAATAATATTGATACTGGTAGACGAAGCTACGTATGTATGTAAGATGAGATGATCTCAAAGCTTTCACTCTTCAGACATCAATCATAGAACTTGTCCGATCTGACAACGCACTTTAAAGCGTCAAGGAATGTCCATTCAATTATTGCGACCATGTGTAGGTGTTTCACGGAAGAAGAAACCCCTCTCTCGGGAAGAACCAAAAACTATTTCGATCTTGCGAGCCACGCACCCCCATTATATCCTTGCATAAATCTATCTGGCGTATGTTCTTCATGAAGACATCGAACCCTAGTTTTCATCACGGACAAAGTTCATCTTGTCTTCCAGCAAGAACTCTACTTTGGCATGCTTGCTAGAACTTTAGGGTTTTCTCAACCCCCCCAAGGAAAACTTTAGGGTTTACATCAGAAAGCAGATGCATGGCTATGTTGTCAGCTTTCAAGTGCGTTCTCGCACCTGCGTGAAATCCGAGGGTTTGGATTATGTTAATGAAATGGTAAATAATGATTGGGTGATTGTCCAGAAATTTTTTTTATAGTATTTTTAAAATATTAAATAGTGTTTTGTGGATAAAAACTAGCCTACAAAATATCATAAATAGTTGGTAAAAAAAATTATTTGGGCGAAAAAAAAGGACAGTTTTTTGAGGGGGTATTTTTGAAAGATTAAAAACAGGGATCAGCATGAGAATGATGTTTGAAGTCAATTCTAAGAAGTTATATAAATCTCACAACTTTTTGAGCTTGATGTTTTACTGTTGATTCCCTTAATTATTCCTTTGGTATAAAGTCGCTGTTGGTACCTGATCTTGATAATATTCTGATAACTATTTGAAGTGAATGTTCACTCCAAGGAACATTCATATCATATGTTGTGCATTTATATAAAAACATGATAGATATCCATAAACACATTGCCACTCGATGAGGAGATGGATGGATATAGCTAGAGATCGCCCATTAAAGGCCCAGAAAGATAGCAGTCCATGTTAAGAGTTCTTATTCCTTGGTTGATGATATCTACAACATGGTCCTAGATTTGTAAGCTCGCATGGATCAAGAATCAGATCGTGGATCCAAGGACTTGGACCAAGAAAACATCGATGGAATAAGCATGGATGGAAGTGGAACATGGAGTATAATGAACTCAGGGGGTTGCCGGTGAGATTGGTGAAGGCATGTAATGCCCACTGTTCGTGTTCATTAGCCACTCAATAGTTGACGTGATAAGCCAGATCTAGAGATGACCAAATCCATCAGCAGCACCTCTCCAAGTAGACACATCTAACAATCAACAGCCAGATGCAAATGATTCAGAAACGGATAGAAGATGATAGGGAGAAGTATGGAAGGTAGATAAGAACACAACCAGTTTAACAAGACAGTGAAGTGAAACAAGGCATGGCAATCATTGCTAACGAGCTATTTCTTTTCATCAGCATACATAGTTTCAATTCCTTCGAAGCACTTAGTTTTCTTGTATGGTTTGCTCGTAGAGTGATACATTTTTTTATGCATGCATCTTATGGCACCAAAGTTTAATTTCTAGTTGTATGAGATTTGATTCCTTTGTTCTATTTGCTTTCAAATTTGATTGCTCAGATAATAAAGCTTCATTTGGTGGGAATTTAGACCAGAAAATATCGAGTGTTTCCTTGTTCTTGTAGAGAGAAGGACGAGAAACCTCTACAAAGGCGTTTGTTCTTCCTGTAAGCGTGACTCCTTTTCCTAGAAAAATGATATGTCTCACTCATATAATTTGCTTAACTCCTGCTGCATTCACAGTAAACACTGTTAACTATGGTTTCTTCTTTCACAGTTAACTGTCCCTACATTGAATTCACATATAAGCAAACGAAATCTGAACGAGTGATTCCTCTCAGACCTGCCGACAGATGCAAACATAAATAGGTGGGCGATGCTCTTTTACATCACCAAGCAATGCCACGGGATTTGGGTAAAAAACACTTTCCATTAACCCATCATTTTGCCGTTTAATTTGTGTGCCCACTTGATATTGTCTGCAACCGGTGGAGAATCCATCCATAAAGGAAAAGCTTTACTTAACTTCAACTCTTAACAGTAGCAAATGCACTTTCTTCCTTCGAGAAAAGAGGAAAAAAAAAGGGGGAGAAAAAGACTGCCATTTATTCTCTATAAATATCAGTCAGTCGGAACCCACTGGACCACCAGCTCGCAGTAGAAACCTTCATATCTCCCTCAGAAGCTTCCTTTCTTGTGTTGGTGAGAATTCTCTTATGCTTTCAGACGATCTTTGTAGTCGAATATATTGTCATGATGCATGCGTCTTATGTTCTTGCAGAGGAGCCGGAGAAAGGATGAAGGTGGTGGTGGTGGTGATTCTGTTGCTTGGAGTTCTAGTTACGAACTCACGTTCAGTAATGCCGAGGAAGGCGTTGATGGAAGACGACATCCATGGAGGAGGCCGAGCCGATGAGGGAGAGCAAGGAGTGGAAAGGTTTGGCTATTCTGATGCCGACACCAATAACCATCACGCCATTCCCAGAGGTCAGTTCACCAACTGGGTCAACAGTCCAGGGTTCGTCCCCGGAAACGGCGGAAATGTGGGTGGCACAGGATGAATACAGAGTTCCCAGAGCTTGCTTCGGCTGCCTGAGATATCGTATCTGCTAAGAGGAGGACGCAAACAGGCCACAAGTGCGTCGTACTACGCCTCAGTCTCGACCATGCATGCATGGACGTAAATGTCAACTCGATGTACCTTAGTAAATAAATGGTGGCTTCTATAACCTGGAACAATCTCTCTCTCTCTCTCTCTCTCTCTCTCTCTCTCTCTCTCTCTCTCTCTCTCTCTCTCTCTCTCTCTCGATCCTGTTTCACATTCTTAACTTTGCTTGTGACCGGAAGAAGCATGTTCTGGAGACATCCATGGAGACGCATGTAAAGATGGTAGGCCACGCAGGTTGGTGAAAGGCTTACCATCAGACATTGAACTGATTCAGAATCTATCACACGATCTAAAGTCTTACCGGTGGTGAAAACTGTCCTTGTGTTGCCAAGGCAGCCTTGTTGATCAGATGCATGATATGAATTAATATTTATATATTTTTTTAATCATATTTGATCTGGATGCTACATAGCAAATACTTAAATTCTAATATCTAACAATTTTTTATTTTAAAAAAATTATTAAAATTTTAAAATTATAAGATTGCCTGTGTATATTAGAAATCCTACTAACCCTTTGATTTATGGTTTCTATAAGGTGAAATTTTATATATTTATTTTTAATAACTATGTTATATTTATTTATTATCTATCTGGGACATATGAAATTTTTGTAAGATTATATGTATTCACTTATTAATTTAAATAAAAATATGTATTTACATTTGAATAAATATTAAAAATGTTAGATGGGTAGATTTATCACGTAATATTCAATAAGTTTTTAAAATATAATTTTACCAAACAATACTTATAATAAATTTTTATTATTATTATTATTTATCAAACACTCAAGCTAATTTATAATTTCTTTCTCCAAATGTATATTAAAAATTCAAACAAATATGGTGACAAATGCAAATTTAATTAGGTGGGGAATGAATGAATGCTCTTTTTACATCACCAAGCAAACGCCACAGCTCACCTCCCATTAGGCTGCTGATGATCTAGATGAAAAAAAAAAACTTTCCATTAACCCATCATTTTGCCGTTTAATTCGTGTGCCCACTTGATATTGTCTTTAATTGGTGGAGAATCCACGAAGGAAAAAAGTCCATGGAATATCAACTCTTTAACAGTGGCATATCTTCTTCTTCTTCTTCCTTCAGACAAAGAAGGGGAAGAAAAAAAAAAGGTGGCAGTAACATTTCTTCCCTATAAAAGCAGCCCCCAGTACCCTGTGAACCACCAGCCCGCAGTAAGAACCTTCATACCTCTGTCTGAAGCTTCCTCTCTTGTGTTGGTGAGACTTATCTTATACTTTCAGGTGTCTCGAGTTAGGTATATTGTTGTGATGTTGCCTACGTTAATCATTCTCTCAGGGTAGCCGAGGAAGGGATGAAGCTGGTGGGGATTCTCTTGCTCGGAGTTCTGGTGATGAACTCATGCTCAGTGATGCCAAGGAAGGTGTTGATGGAAGAGGAAAGTTTTGGCTACTCCAATACCGGCATCAATAACCATCATGCCATACCCAGAGATCAGTACAACAACTGGGTGAATACTCCAGGGTACATGCCGCCGGGAGATGGCGGAAATGTCGGTGGTACAGGATGAAGCCATGGTTCCTGAGATGCCATACGTGCTAAGAGTGCATGAATAGGTTTCAGGTTCGTAGACCACGCATGGACGTCAACCATACTCCCTTCGGTAATATAAGAACACACACTCTCTCTCTCTCTCTACACGGACACACGGAGGTCAAGGTCTGTAGAAAGAAGGTAATAATACGAAGGAAAAGAAGTTGATACTGTCATGCTGAATTAACTATTTACAAGCAAAAATGCATACATCTGTCTTTTCTCGACATCGTTTCTCCTCAAATCTTGGTTTGTATTGACGAATTCCTGATGGCGATCTGGCGTTGAAAGATGTATTTTATTGAATGATTAACCGAAGAAAATAGTGAATTCAGTGATGATCGACTACAACTCCGCATGCAATTCTCCGCAAGATGTGATGTCGTTTGCAACTTCTAAAGCTTCGTTTAAGCTTTCGGTTTCCTTTTCCTTGGGGAATGAGGTGTGATCAAAGCTATTGTTATTGATCTTACAATGCATAGCAAGCACTTGATACATCTGAGACAAACTACACACGAAGATTGCTTTTGATGAGCCAAAATGTGCTCCTTCAAAGTACTAGTAGAGATGTTCTTGATGTCTTTGGTTCTTTTCATGTACTTGTGGGAGAAAAAATTGCACTCATTTCTTTATTCAACTTCCATCCAACCTGAATGCAAGCATATGCCACCATATGACCAAATGGAAACAGCATCATCATCTGAGAAAACTATTTCGTTCATCCATAACGACAACAAGGACAACGGTAGGTGTCGATATGAGTAGCGAATCATTTCTCATGTACTAAACTTACAAATGAATTGGCAGCAATTTGAACTCCGACACGGTGTCAGACCGAAGGCCTTTCTCACCATATAATCTGGTTCTAATTGTTTAATTTGAGCTATTACTTTGGCACCCAGACGAATTATACATCCAACAAGTCTTGTTCTGGCCATACCGAACATAATACATCGACAATGAAGTCATCGGCACTCTTGCTGGATCAGCGAGGTAGTATCACCATAGCAACTATCTCATGCTAGCAAACGTTTCGGACCTTGTAAGTTATTCTTCTCTGGTACATATGAATCCTTGTGCGAACCACCAGGAACTGTTAGCATGTCACCGGTGCAGCTCCAAGAGCCTCTCAGCAATTATTTGCATCTACTACTTCATTCTCCTTTGTTCTTCCAGTATCACATCTTGCTCTCTTTTCCTTTCCCTGAGTAAAGATAAGAGTAAACTAGCCCATTCAAGATATAATAAAAATGACAGGAACAAAGAAATTTTGGTAAAGCATGAATACAAGAAAGAGATCCAATTAGGAATTAGACAGATGAAAAGAGTCCAAATGAGAATATCAAAGTGGAAATAAAGCAAAAGGCAACGAGGAAGAAACAAGCCAAGACATCCATAGCGGCCTGCAATTAGGATTCGAGATGTGGATGAAGTGTGAGATAAATAAATTTCCAATTCCATGAAGACAAACTCGAGTCTATGAACCTGTCTGATCTGTCCTGCTCCATTTATCCTATAGAAGACAATCATCATAGGATAAGCTCCTTGTTTTGCTGACAAGACTGTCATCTTATAGCATGATTAGGAAGGAATTCCAGCTACCATCCGACAACTTAGTTTTTCAGCTAAATATCATCACATCACGGATGGAGCCATCTCACATCTCATTTTTTCAGCCACCAAATGATGGAGCCATATCTTTCTCAGACAGAAAAGCAATAGATTTGCTTTTCCATGCTTCTGTTCTTAGTCAAAAGCAGATGATCTACTCTGCTGGTTTCAGCAATGACTACCATCAGAAGCAAAACAACATTTGGAGTGTTCCAATCCTCTCAGAAAGAAAGTTGTAGTCTCAAGACAAGTGGAGTAGAGAACATAACAATAAACAAGAGATAAGTTTCTGTTGAACTCAAGGAAGTCTTGCATGCACAGGATTCACTGTCTATTGAGGAGGTATCTGAAAGCTTATTTATACAGAGGAGACCAGAAAGCAAATTGAAGTGGTAGTGATTAAAATATTAAGGGCCTTCCACTCAAGTCAAAATCATAAGATGGTGGGTGGTTACACATCACCAAAGAAGCATATTTTAATAGCAATAATTGATTAGTGCCAAGATCTTGAAGGCACTGAGCAAGCCTCTCAAACACACGTCTACCAGCTTGCTAATTTAGGGGCTATCAGAAATCAGTCACCAGATATCCTCAACCTTGCCTGATGCAATTTGCAACATGAGTGGCCTTTAAGAAAGGCAGGATTCCACAAAAGGAAAGGCATAAAGATGACCACCTTTGGTGTATTATTTAATTATCTTCCTCTGCTGCTTAGGTTGCTCTCTTATTGGTATAATAAAAAATCAACTTGTATAAAGGAACATAAAGGATGCTACAAGTTTGGAGACAATAACAGAACTAGTACCATTGTAAGCCATAGGTACTACTAATACAACAACAACTGCATTCACCATAACTATAAAATTCATGTTCCTATGTTACTACTTTTCTGTCCTAAAGCTTCTTGAATAAGCAGATAGTGTAAAAAAGTCAAAACATGGTTTTAGATGAAGAAATTCTTGATGAAACTAGTGTTCAACTGTTATTGTGAGCTGCAAGGAGAAGCATATGAAAAAAGATTTTTTTGAAAAAAAAAAAACAAGAAGGAAGAATTTACATACTAACCTCATATTGACCACACTGTTTCTATGGATAACTCAGAATGTAGAACGCCACTCATTGAGCAATCCTTCAAACCAGGACAATTACCAAATCAACTTGGAAATACAGTTGAAACATGAAGTTTGAGAGATCAGCATTCTCTAATGGTATATATGCATAATAACATGGTAAATGAAATACATGAGGAATATATATATATATATATATATATATATATAGGAATGGGAGACAAAGAAACAAATAGGTGTCAAGAAAGGGCACATAAACTAGCACCACCTTTTTCAAGTGGAGTCACAAAGGACAAAAAGTTTAACAACTTGGTTTGATCCACCTTTCTATAAGAGTAGCACAATAAATTGCACCATATACATGATTCTAGAAGACATCTTTGGCAAGTCCCAGATGACTGCATGAAATCTTAGTAACAGCATATAAACCTAATTGACCACAAAACCTATAGATGACACAACATATATAGCAACTATAAAAAGATGTACATGCAAGATAATAGTAATCAAGATGGCTCAATGTACTGGTTACAACCATAAGCAGTCATGTCACATGTTATTTCACACCTAAAGCTATTTGAGGGAGCCTCACCAGTCATTAAAAGAAATAAGATGATATATGACTAGTAACAATTGTATTATGAGCAATAAACCGAAAAGACAAGAAAGAAGAAAAAGAGAAACACTTGTTTCAAATGTAAACAAAAACACAAAGTTAATCAAGGGTAAAAAAAGATCGAAAACAAACTGCTACTTAAAAATCAACAAAAGGGCTACTGAATGGTAAGATACTACCAAGGAGCCAAGTTACTGGTTACCATACATGTAAATAATGTAGAAAAAATTAGTATAAGACTAATCTAAAAGAATAGTACTGGATTATACAGGTTTTCTTCCCCCTCTCTGAACAGTATCATCCAACTGGGCATGTAAGCTTTGCAAAATCCCTAAGAATGTGGAGACCAAGTCCAAAGGCATAAAAAAAATATACCACCTAGAGCAACAAAAAAGAGAGTACAACTAAAAAAAATAATACAAAAGTTAGTAGATGAATATATTTCCTCAAGCCAAAGAGAATTGCTAGTGCAGCGCTACAGGCAAGCAAGGAAATCAAGGTCCATCTGTAATATATGATGTCTATAGTGCACCAGATATTTTGAACTGCAAAAGTTCCTCTTCTGAAAGGAAAGTGTACTCAATACAGCATATCATGATCCATAAGCGACATGTCCGCACAGACATACACTGACCAGCAAGTTTCTTATTTTAATTAACTTTTATTATTTGAATGCGCTATTCCAAAGTAAAAATTCTAGACAAGCAATATTTTCCAACCAACAAATTCATGCTGAGACTGAGTAATAGGTATTAGGAATCAAGGCTGTAGAGGATTTACACTCTTCATCTCCACTCTTCATATCATTTTCCAAGTATACCAGAATAGGAGTTCCACATAAGCTACTTGGTCATTTGTAGTCTAGCAAACTTCATAAGCCTACTACGTATTTTGTTGAGCTCACATAGTTGCTCAACCTCTAATCAGCAACACTGACATTATATGTAAAAAAGCTTGATCAAGAATTAGTATTGGTTATAACCGATATACATGGTATAGTTCAGAGATCACAATTTAGGTCGAAATGGCCATGTAAAAAGACCATGTAAAATTAAATGTTACTGCAGCTTTGGATTAAAAAAAGACCATCTTATTCCCATGTTTTCCCACTAATGTTGAGGTTTCCATGCACAGGAATTTCCCTTCAGTCTTATAGTATATATGATGACCTTTTAACAAGTTATACCTGAATAAGCATCTAGATTTCACAATCATTGGTTTTCCATGAGAAACTTAAATATTCAAATTAATGCCTATATATCTACATGCTGGCCAAATGCAGATCTTTTTCTACAATCCAAAATTCTTGTTCATCAAAATTTACATATTGATGCTAGCTATCTAATTCTCTTGTTTTTCATAAATAGATTTCTTTAGTTTTCCTAAACTTGATGCAGCTTTCACATAATTAGCTTGGTGACTTTCAACCCCTCGAGATATATCCAGATATATGCCCAAGAATTAAATTAAAACCTATATGATGATTTTAATTTGACATGCTAATGATATGATATGTTAAAGAAGACAACAAGATTTTGCAATAAGAGACTGACCACTGGAAGTACCATATATGAAACTACTTCTACCATTCAGAGTAATACTGCATTACAAAACACCAAGCTCTCCAATTTACATCAATCTTAGTTATATTTTGCATCTACTAACACTCTTAAATTACATATTTATTGAAATATAAAAAGTAACTCTCAACAGACATTCATCAACATGCTATAATAGTACTACAATCACTGTCCACACAAAAACCATGCACCTTAACATCCCAACGCAGTCACTAATTTACACCACCACCCCCGCTTCCTTGGTTATTTTCTTCATCCCCATATGAGGGTTGCTGGCCAGTGCTGCCACTACCACGGCTGTTATATTGTTCTCTAGGTATGCTATGATGGTTATCAATACCACTCCCAGAGTATCCGAGTGTGCTCTTAACATTTTCCATCTCCATGAAGGTCATTTTATGTGTGGTCAAGATGCAAATCACCATCGAGAAAACAAGAAGAAGCCATAGAAACCTTGATTTCATCATTGATTTCTCTTGCTGCTTCACGAGGACAAGCTATCAAGTTCAACCAAAAAACAAGAACATATAAAGTATTAAAGTTAGTCCTGGAGAGTTTCTTTACATAAAATCTTTCAGGGTGAAGAAAAACAAACAAAGAAGTGAAAAACAACCCACCAAGGAGTAACCAAGGAGATTGGATGCCTTATGTTAGAAATTAAGGGAAACACCAGCATTTTATAGTGAGAGGTGAACAAAGGCTTGTAACTGTAGTCTGCATCATTGGCAGACATTACTTAGTGGGATGGCCTCATATTTCCTCAAACGTGTAAGAAACTAATTAATCGATGGACAAAGGAATTCAGTGATGTGATATGGCACTCCAAATACTAACCTACTTTTAACTAGTGTTTGCAATGTAAAAAGTTGATGTGGGCCATATATTTCCTTAAATCTTCCATTTTATGGCCATCAACAAATATATTCCTCATAAAATTATCCGTCAAAGGTCAGAGATAACTACTGGTTTTAGCTTTGTTTTCATGTAAATAGAATAGTTTAAACCTTTGAGGAGATAAAGATGAGCCTCAATTAGAGAGGAAAAGAGAAAAACAAAGTAAATACTTCCGTCTTTCTTCCATCAAACCCATAAAACATGATCAAATTATAGAAGTTGAAAAACTAACTTAAAATGAGTTTACCTATTCTCTGATATTGTTAACCAACAAGGTTTCCTAGTGCTAAGGCAAAATCTGTATGTCTTTTTTTTTTAATTTGTATTTTCATTTTAACGATTTAGGTATTGAGAATCAAAACTATCTGCACTAATATATGAAATGCCTAGTTTTTGTTTTCATAATTTATCATTTTGAGAACTACTGGTGCTTCCACGTACCTCAAACTATTGCCAATTACATACATGACTGGGCTTCAACGAAACAAGTCAAAAAATTGAGACAAAAATAAGGTGAAAAACTAGAAGCAACTTTAGTTAGTTTATAGTGCTAAAATAAGTTAGTATAATAAGCAGCTGCAATGCCATAACCTTTTCATTAGCACAGACCTTATTTCATGTTGCATTAAAGGATCTGAAAGGATAGGTTAACAAAAAAGAGAGTAAATGATGCATAGAAATGATCCAGCTCAATACATGAAAAAAAAGGAGACGGTAGTGAAGGCTAATCCAAAACCAGAACAATAAGACTTAAGGTCCTTGTAAAGGTTTACCTTATTGAGTGAAAAAAATAGAACAATGGCAGAAATTTAATGGGAGAGTTTAACAAACCTGTTACACATGTAAATAATATGTGTCAAGTAGTGAATAAATTAAACATCAGGCACCAAAATATTCAATTAATAGATGGCATTTTCCTTTACATTAAACTTAAGTATTTCCTGAACATACAGTAATAAGTTTGGTACACCTATTATTCATGTCAGAGCAGTGTAGTAGTTTAACAAAAATAATTGCTTCGTTAATATATGAAGATCAATACAAAATAATGACAAATCAGACAAACTAACCTTATTGCTTTATTTCGAGGGCATCAGCAAGCATCAATGCATTTATTTGTCAATCATAGTTTGAGATTTAAGCCTCTTTTGCAGATCGCATCTGAAAATAATCTCTTTTATTTAAGTAGTAACACAAACCAGACAAACAGACTCATGGTTCCATAAATTCTTCCGCTCCACTAATACATTTTTGACGAATGTCAGGTAAACAACAATCGAGTTAGTGGGTTTTCTTTTAGATAAACATATAATTATCTTTAGGCCATCATAACTTCTTCCACTAAGTGAATGGGCTGCTTCACTTTCTGAAAAGCAAGTACAAATTAAGTTACCTCTAGGGAAAGACCACCATCCAAATCTTTACCATGCCCATAGCATTGGTTAGTGCTGTCTCAGCCCCACCATGAGATAAAATTAAACACTTAACATTGTAAAATTTAGTGCTAAACGATTGATTAGGCATTGAAATCTTCCAGATGGTTGTTACTAAGCCCACCAAACCAACTTATATGTCTTGATGTCATAAACTTGGCACATTTATACAAACTCATTAATCATACTAATCCACATTCACATTCCCTAGCAAAAACATATACCAAGTCAATGACCTAGTTTGCTTCCGTGTTTCATAATCAGAAGCAAAAATGATGCTGTGAACCTTTTCCTTTTTCGAGCATAAATATTGTACATCATACTTTATTCAAGTAATAGTCAAATTGTAAGAAGAAAGTTATAGGTTGATATGAAGCATTCAGTAAAAAACAAAAATTGCAGCTTTTATTTAACAACTAGGAAGAAAAAAGCAAAAGCATGTGGAAACTAATGGCAAAGTGTGCCTCTGTGGATGCCCGTAACTCCGTGCAGTTCCTTTTTGCTAAACTTGGCATTACGCAATTTTACATGATAAGGATACACACATCCAAACAATTTAGAGAAAACACTGATGATTTGGTCAAATTGTTGATCAAGAACTTCCGTAGAAAATTCTCCAATAACAGCCTACAGCTGGTGGTCACTCTATTTTTATTTATTGGAAAGGAACAATCAAATTTGCTTATCAAATGTGATTTCTTGGCATATTGTTTTTCAGATATTGCCCGAACAACAACACCACACGTCTCCCAGATTCCCTCCTGTCTAGGTACAAATATCAATTTATGAACTTCATTTTCTGATCTCTTGGTCTAAAAACAGAAGCAACCCGTCTCTTCTCTACTCCCTATCTCTAATAAAGAAACAATCGGTAGGTTCGGGAATTCCTCTTGATAGAGGTCATCAACTATGTCCCTTGTTGACAAGATACAAGTCATCACTTTTGGCTGGGAAGGAAAACGAAAATAAATAGTATCACCAGGATATGAGAAAGGGGGAGAAAGGGCAGAAGACAGAAAAAAAAAAAAGGGAGAAGAGAAGGCAGCCAACAGATGAGGCATGATAAAGGAAAGAAAGCAAAATAATAATACTAATAAAAGATCACTCTCCCTCCCATTGTACAGATAAATGAGACTGGGAGAGAGGAGAAAGATAACCGAAACATCTTTCTTTTCCTCTACTTTTGGCGAGAGAGATCAGAATGGGGTTCAGAGAGATCTTGGTCCTTTCCACTTCTCTCTTCCGCCCTCCGCTCTCTCTTCCCTCCGTATCTCCTCCTCCAAACAGGCATCTTTGTCGGATGAACTTTGGGTTTCTCGTCCAGGGCATCAAGGAAGCAACCCCCAAGACCAAAATGAAG
The DNA here is from genome assembly GCA_024322285.1 of Musa beccarii. Lineage (NCBI taxonomy): Eukaryota > Viridiplantae > Streptophyta > Magnoliopsida > Zingiberales > Musaceae > Musa > Musa beccarii. The sequence goes on from CM044400.1 coordinate 30,282,865, forward strand.
CCATACAAGATGGGGTCACGCTCCGCCAATGCAGGCAGAACATGGTGGCCATGCCCATTCAGAACCCTACAACGCTGCGGGTTCAAGATTCCACCAAAGAAGAAGACGGCGCGTTCAAGAAATACCACAAGATAGCCACAGGGGTGAGGCAGTGACCTTTCACCGGGAGGCAATTCCTCGGTGCGCAACACCTACGCCATTTCCCCTCTCGCACTGGGCTTTCAGGAGAACACGAAATCCGGAGATCTTTCGTGTGCAAAAAATGTCGGGTCTTCTTAATTTGGGCGAGGCTGCTGCGGCCCCCCGACTCGTCCCCTTCCCTCGGCCGCCTCACGCACAAATGCCGCTTCCTTGGACACCGCCATGGTTCGATGACGAGTCGAGAAGACGAGGGCATTCTAATCTACCATGATCGACTGCACACCGAGGGAGCCGCTTCAGCGCCGACTTAACTCGCGACCGAAGAGCGATGTGCTGCTCCGTAGTTGTGAGTTAAGTCGGCTCGTCTGTTGTTTATAAATTTACCTCAGTATGCTTATAAGCTAATCCATTATCAGAAGAAAAAAAAAAAGATAAAAACTTAAAAAACTAGTGATAGGAAAGCACTTTTGGTATCACCAAAACCAGTAACAATGTCATTATACATATCATTATATGTCACCATATATTACTTTCTTATCTAAAATTTACTTCTTGTTAAATCAGATTATAATTGTCCAAATTGGGAGCTGATTCAAATTTAATCAAAGTTCTCCTTTCGAATTAACATCAAGTTAATCTTATTGACACCAGACTAATCAAACTCTAGTTGTATCAAAATTATGTTTGAGACCTTACTCGATAATATCTCTTTTATGCTCAAATTATGAGTAATTTAGATGATTCAACTAGCCTTTTAGCATGAAAGGTTATATTAATAATGTACCTAAGAAGTCATTTTTATATGGTGAGCGTTTACCTACGTAGTAGATGCTGACCATAAAAGTTGTGATGCACTTTCCTTGAACTAAACTCTAGTCGTAGTGCACTAACTTAAAGATATGACAATATTTAGTTCGCTTTGCCACCAGTAGGACATGGAGAGAGCGCCTTGTGGTGTCATGGCATTGCACTCCTTTCACCCTCAGGAAAAGCTTTGTAGATCGATGGCAAGCTTTGTCGATGCCTAACCTCGAGTGGCAGAGTTGGCCTACGAGCACTACTGGTGGCCGTCACCGACTCTCGGGTGAGCTTAAAACAAGTTAGCCCGGTGGAGATGACCGTGCAAGAAAAAGGAGTGGCCTTCGTGTTTGTGTCGGTAATCTCTCAAGCTTAGTTGTTCGTGACCGGAGTTTGCACTGAATCGAAAAGGACAGTAATATTATATTACTACCGAGGAATCAGATCGAACACAATGCGAAGTGCTTGTCGGAGAGCCTCCTCTTTGATCCTGCTTTTAACCGGAATGATGTCATATTTTTCTGCACACTCTGTGTTGATGCGAGTGTTCAAGCAATAGAACAACACTGGAATCTACAAAACCTAGAGAGAGAGAGAGAGAGAGAAAGAGAGTTTAAAGCAGCAGAAGTTGACAGAACTAGCTCGACAATTCACAGAGAATCCATTCGATATCGCTTAGACCACTTCAGATCCTTTTGTGTTGTCTGCTTTGCCACACATGTTCTTGAACGTGTCCTGGCTTCCTCCTGTTTCTTTTCCAGGAGCCACAAAAGAGGCGTCTTCAGGACTCATCGTTTCGGTCTCTTGGTCTCTTTCTTTGCCCCAGAGCACCGAGTACAGTCCGATGATGACAACTATTCCCCCTATGATGCTGCAGCAGGGAAGAAGACAACAATTTGAGCTCAGAACAAATGGAACTTGAAGGAAGCATTTGAGCGTTTAGTTTGCACCTTCCCAGAAACAATCTTTCACCGAAAACAAAATAGGCTAGAAGTGCAACCATTATCGTGGAGACAGGATTGAACATGGTGACAAAAACTGGTCCTTTTGCCTCGGTGCACCATAGTTGTATGTAGATTATTATCCCAGAACATACGACTCCCTGAAACAGAGTCCACAAACGCATAAGTACACTGTACCGAAGGATGAGCGGACGAAGTCATGGAAACTTGGGACTTACAGCATACAAGATACTCCACAGTTTGACATCTAATCCGATCTTCCACGCTGCTGGTTTATGCTCTACAAACGCTGTAAAAATCGCTGATTGTGCCGCCCCGATGAAGCACATCCACGTAGTAAGAGAAAGTTGCGCCGGATATCGTTTTAACGTGATCGCCTGTAGATAGAAGCGACGATTACAATGTTCTTTGGCTGAGAGGAGATCGGAGGAGATCAATACCTGCATGATATACCACATGGACCATGTGATGCAGCTTGTGATCGTAAGAGTGGATCCTTTTAGCCAACTCTCATGGATGGCATTTCCATCGATTTGAATCAGAGGTCCCCAGAAGTTCTTAATGGTTGGCCCTTTGAACAGCGTCATGGTTGTAACACCTGCCAACGACACGATGGTTCCGACAGCCTTCGCCACACCTCTTGGACTCCGGAGATAAAGATGCTCCATTCTAGGCCAAAGAGTCGGGCATTGGAGCGATGAGTCGAGCATTTGATTGTGAGACTGGTCGCAGCCAAAATGCGTGAGTACCTGAGCAGAACGGCGATGACAAAGGTCATGGCGGCAATGGTGTTGACCATGGAAGCGACGAAGGTCGGGGAGGTGTACTTTAAGCTCGCGAAGTACATGTTTAGAGTTAGGCTGACGCTGTAGAATGAGAAGATAACCATGAGACGAGGTATTGGCAGCATTCGAATTGCATGCATACGATGCTGTTTCTTCTCACCCCAGAAAGGAAAGGACACATATCTCCAAGAACAATTTCCATGTGAGCTTTGGCCGTAGTTTTCTGCGACAAGGAAGAGGAGAAGGCATGAGAAACTGTCTCAGATAATGGCGATGGAAGTCGTATGTAATCGAATGCCATGTACCTCTCGAGGAAGTAAGCAAAAGGCCACATGACCAAGGCAGCAACGACATGTCTGTAAGTGATGTAGACATGGGGATTCAATCCCTGGTTGAAAGAGGCCTCGGTGATGAAGTAGAGAATGGTGTAGCCTATCTGTGCCATGGTCATCAGAAGGTGCGGCTTATACCTGCTGCATGCCCCTCCGACCTGTGCCATGGCTGCGGAGCACTTCTCTCTTCTCTGCTGCTGCCCTGGTTTTCTTAACAGGATGACAAGCGAAGGTTGCAGCGTACGCCTATAAATAACCGGGCACATCTCCTGTGATTCGTCTTGCATGTTGGTCGCATCGAATTCTTCCATCACCCATCACTCGAATAGAAAAGAGAAAAAGAGATCATCACAAGGCCAGTCCTTCAGTGGGATCACCACTCATTGCGCACAATCTTTGCTACGTTTGTTTCTTATTTCTGTGGCTGAAGGACTGCTGCACTTCTATTAGTGTCTCAACGTGGCATTACAGTACCTGGAGCAGCGTGCGCCTTATCGGCCAGTTGTTCTGAGAAGTCCACTTCGCTGCACTTCTGCCAAAGGTGCATGGACCTGCAAATGCTTGGTGGTGACCAAGCCTATCAGAGTATATTTCTGCACTCAATTTGTGCAGTCAAGAAGCATCACCAGTGGGATCAGGGGGATGCTGCAACTTCTGGTGTATCACCATAACCATTATATTCCATTCGAGTTGCGTCACTGCCGAAGCAGGGATTCTTGGCACCAGGAAAAGCTTGGCCGTATGCTTTCAAGGTTTACCAATGGAATTGGCCTACATGACTACTAAGAACCATGGCGATGGCCAGCTTGGTCCTCAGGTGACATTGACGGTAAGTGTATCATCTTTCGGTCCTTGGGTAGGTTAGCTTAGTGGATGTTTGATGCTGGTATATGTCCATGCATTGGATCAAATGGGTAGAACAGGATGCCAAATTGTCTGACAACTGTGGGTGTGGGTATCGGTTGTTCTTCCTTTAGATTCATATAGTAAAGATCATGTGTTAAACGACCAAAATTCGTAGATAGAATGCCAAGAACAGAGACACCTTGCAACTTGTGTGGTGGCAGAACTGGAATGAATTCCTTTGCTCTCCGCGGGAACATTCCTCCATTGCAGGATTTGTTCTGCCCGCTGATTCTAATGGCACCACTGCAAGCGACAAACGCCTTTGGAGGTGGAATGCTTGGCTGATATGCTTAAACAGTCACTGCTTCCGCAAAAGTTGATCACCATTGTCTGTGCTTTGGTCACGCTAGATTTTTGAGTGCCTTGGCTGTTTTTGCTAGGGCAGATGGTATGTTGGAGTGGTACTGTTGGGGGAGGGAGAGGAGGAAGAAGAGACGGCGGTGAAGGAGGAGGAGGTACCAGAGCATGCGACAGGCGGTAGGCGACGGGCGTGCGAAGGCGGCGGCGGCGGCGGACGTGCGAGCAGCAACGGACGAGGGGCATGCAAGCGATGGAGAGGAACGGTGGTGAAGACGCTAAACCGCACGGTGTTATAGTGGGTGGTTTCTTTTCTTTCGAGTTCGAAGACGGTCATGGAACGAAGCCGATTGGTCCTCTCGATTTTAAGCGATGCGTATCTTGTAAGGACGATATATGTGGTGCTGATAACGAGCTTACACTACAAATATTGGGTATTTATTTATCTAAAAAATAAAAGAACGAAAAAGATCGTCTATCATCGTCTCCATCGGCCACATGATTTGATAATTAACGAATCTTAAAGCACCCTGCAAGCAGGAAATCAAAGGTCTTGAAATGACGAATTGGCCAAGATCCGCCTGTCCTAATTACGGGTTTCACCCTTTATGGGGGCATACATTTAGCCAACTTCACATACGTTGAATTCGAACAAAAAACCAATTTGAATATATATATATATGTGAAAAAAATTTCTAAGATAGTTAGATATTTACAATCTATCTCTTAAGCAGCGCTCCATTCTCACATAGTTAGACCTCGATAATTTATTGCTCGTATACCGTCCTTATCAAATCCCAATAGCTTATGATAACGATGAAGGATGATGTTAGTATACTTTTATACTGTGGTCACTGAGTCGGTACGGTTAAATCCGAGTCCGAATGTACTGGGGTCACCTTGGTTGATCTCCGGGTAAGAAATCGGCGTCAAGTTGGGTGAAGCGATTCGTCTGTCTGCTCGGGAATGATGCTGCCTTTCGTTGTTCGACCCATCACGCGTCATTCGATTCATGCACACAGGTCGGGTCAGGATTTTACAACCCGACCTCTCCAATGCTTAAGTTAGTCCTTTTGAGGAAGATGTTTATTCAGAAAAAAAGAAGTCCCCCAAAGTGGTACCGGTCCGGGGTTTTTATACTAAAAGGGATGCGGGTTCCCGATGTATTATTGAGTATCATCCCGAGTTTTCGAACGGTGCTGTGGAGGCGTCATCCTGGGCTTCTTGGGACAGCACTGCACCTCGGACGATGCCTGTACTCATACGAGCGCATGCTCGGTGGAGTCGTCGAGGCGTCGTCCCGAACTTTTCCGGGGTGATGCTATGTTGCCCCACGGTTAGTGCTTGTTTTAGTACGATCGTGAGTTGCCAAACTGTGTTGATGCTGCCTGCCACCTTGGGCTTCATGCTGACATGGTGGTGGGACGCCACCCAAGAGTGGGTGGCGTCAATACACACCCCATCAGATGACGATTAGCCCTTGTACGAGGATTATAATAGAGGGGACGCCTAACCACTACACGAGGGCTGCAAGTAAAGGGAGACAATAAACCTTTACACAAAGATTATAAGCAGAAAAATATGATTAACCTTGAAGGTATGGTTGCCGACAAAGAAGGCAACCTCATGCATAACGAAAGGGAGGAACATCTTGCGCTATGATGGGGGTGGCTAATTATCGTGCAAAAACTATAGATAAGAGCGGGAAAATAAAGACAATAATAGATTCAACAAAAAAAAATAAATAAAATGATTTTTTTACATGGTCACTATATATATATATATATATATATATATATATATATATATTGTTCAAATTCATTTTTGAACCAATTAAAAAGCACTTAATTCGATATAAATAATTAGATAAATTATAATAGTGGTCATATGGACATTTATTCTCAGTTTTAGGGAAGTTTCCCATTCTGCCCTCGTCGGTGGTCGCGACCTCTCTGAGAGAGGGGAGGGCTTCTCGGTCTCTGGCTCGACCCCACACAACACCAAAATCGTCGGGCCGGAGACGCCTCCGTCGCTCGGAGATGGGATTCGTGTCCTTCGCTGGGAGAGTCTTCTTCGCCTCCGTCTTCCTCCTCGCGGCCTACCAGGAGTAATGCCGCTCTTCCCTCCGTTTTTCTTCTGGACTCTCACCTCTTCTCCTCAGTCGCTCGTTTTCTTTAGATCTGTTGTTTTCGTCGCTGGACCTCGTCTCGATCGTGCAATTCCTTGCCTTTCGGGTCCATACTTGGGGGTTCTGTTTTGATCTGTGGACTAGGTTTTAAGATCTCTTGCTTGTCAAAGGTTGGATGCCCGGAAATTGACGCGGACCGGTGCTGAAGGGCGGCTTCCATGTTTTTGTTGCCTTCTTGACTGCTGGATTGCCAGAGACAATTTCATTTTATGCTAAACTAGTGTTGATCTATTGATTTTTTTTCCCAATAATGATGTGTTTAGTGGTTTTCTCTGATTAAAGCGAAGTTAGATCTTGAATTTGTTGCTCATGTGAATGATCATTTGTTATTCTAGACTGTCTTTATCTGTTAACGTTATCGATGGCGACATAGGAATGGATCAGCTGAATAGAACTTTTTGGGATAAACTTTGATGATCATCGTCGTTAGAAATGTGCTGGAAAACTATCATTACCTTCCGTTCTGGCAGTTACGGCAGAAAAAGAGCGAATTAATTCGATTGATACTTTAGCAGTATTATCTATCAGCTAAAAATGGAATTAGAATCCTCCCAGCTATGGCTTTCCCCTGCGCTATTGACAACTTTTATTGAAAGGTTGAAGCTCATTTAGTCGTGATCTGCTAAATGCTTCATTAATGCTTATGGCAAGACTTGGTCAATTTTTAGGAGTTGATTGGAAGCATGATATTTGTCGAGCGTGTAGCATTGGTATCTAAGTCCCGTCACTTCCTTATGTGTATGAAACAGCTTTACTTATGTCCGTGTGAAAATTCTATAGTCACAGCGGTGAGTTTTATCGTTGGAAGAACTTTAAATTAAAAATTCCTTCCCCATTTGATGGTTATGAATGAGTTATAGGAATATAACTTTCTTTATTTTGGAAATTTGCCCTTGATATTGTCCCGTAGAACAAAGGAATTATCACTATTTGGTGTGACCCAGAATCTCTATGGTGCAGCTAGCATGCACTGAGTTAATAGGACTATGATATTGACACAGCAAGTAGATATATGCTGAGCACCGTGGGATGCCCTCTGACTCATGGTAATAGGTTCACTTGACATTTTGTTTTCTGATGCTCTCTGCCGGTCCGTGGTTGAGATGCTTTGGTCTGTTATTTGAGTGTTGACAATGTCTTTTCTGTTTCAGTTGTGCAAAAATTGGTGCATGGTATATTGCAAAATCGTTTTTTCTAAATTGGTGAAACAAATCTTTTGAAGAGTTTCTTTTTGTATCATTGATTAACCACTGGTTAAACCATAAACGTGTAACTTTGAATTCCATTGTGGGTATGGTTTGATTAGTTTGATGGGTAGAGGTTCCGGTGGAGCGTTTTCTTTAGTCAACTCTAATGCTACATTGATGTGGTTGGAGTCATTAGTATGCATTCGCTTTCATAGATCACTATCATACACACAAAGACAAAGACTATATTGATTAAATTACACAGGCATTATAGTTGTCATTCGAATGAAAATTAACTTTAACCTACAAGATTGATATGTCAATAATATAGTAGGTATAGTTTTTCAATTACAATGATGAAAATATAATAAACCACCAAAAGCCTATGTTTAATAATCATATGGTAAAGATTTGGTTATGGCTGACATATCATTAGTAGGGAGCTAAATCTCAGTGTAATTTATATTTATTTATGCATATCATTTCTTGAGCAAATATTAAAAATGGCTGAAATATTTTTTTCCTTTTCATTATTCATATATATATATATATACATATATATATATATATGTATATATATATATATGTATATATATATATGTATATATATATATATGTATATATATATATATGTACATATATATATATATATATATATATCTCAAATTGGACAGTAGTGTGCCTTTGACTCAGAATTTGGGATAGCATCTTCCATTGTATTTGACATGTTGTACTGAGTTAAGCTTCTTGGCTTCTTGATTACTATATTTTCTAGAGGTAAATATGATGAGTTTCCATCATTTTGTGTGTTTTTAGCTCCTGTAACATATTAAGTTTGTAAGTAAATTACTGGACCAAACATTGGTTTCTGCATACATCTCATGAAGTTTGCAACCAGACAAAAATTACTAGTCATGACTAAGTTAAAATTTAAACCTGCCTTTTTTTTTACTGTTGAGATATTTGTTTTTGTGTGATGCTTATAATAAAGACTTCAAAAGTTCTAGGGAATAGTTTTCACTCTCATGTTTAAAACTTGTGTCAATTAATTTAAATTATTTTAGCTGATATATTTGGTTTTGTCAGGTTTAGCGAATTTGGAGTTGATGGTGGACTCGCAGCAAAGGCTCTCTGGCCAAAGTACAACCTATTCATGAAACATGTCTCTTCACATCTTGGCATTGTGGTGCCACATGTTGAAGTAAGAACTCTACCTCCTTTTGTTTCTCTCTTCTATATTAATTAATTTTCTTTATCACTTTACAGATGAAACATGTTATTGCAAGCACCATATTTCTGAAAGGTTTTGGTGGCCTCTTGTTCATCTTCGGCACCTCTTTTGGAGCATATCTTCTGGTACATAATACATATGGATATAAATAATTTATCAAATTCATAATCCTTAATGTCTTCTTGAGCATGTATATAGGAGTACAAGGCTTGTTCGAAATTGCTAGCGAATTTGTGACCATAAAAAGTCAACAGGCCTAATATTGGTATCTGGATCCTTTTAGTTAAAATTTGAGTATTGGTAGGCTGTCAGCTCTCTGGAGTAACTCCTTGGTATGCTCCAGCTAATGGCATCTACCAGATGTTAATATATAATTAAGGAGTCCATCTCTTGCATAATATAATTGGACTAGTAAAGTACATCTAATTTGCAATGAAGAGTCATGCTTATGCAGCTTCTGTACCTAGCTTTCATCACACCATTAGTGTACGACTTCTACAATTATGATATAGAGAAGCCAGAATTTGTGCAGCTTTTCAGCAAATTCGCTCAGGTTCACTCCTTTTATCACTTGCTCTCGCTATGTCAGTCCAATATTCTGGAAAAAAATCTGTCGAACCAGACAAATTAACCGTTATCAAGTTCTCATAACAGAATCTGGCACTTTTTGGCGCACTACTCTTCTTTGTCGGCATGAAGAATTCAATCCCAAGACGGCAGCCTAAAAAGGTTCCCAAGTCAAAAAACAAATTAAACTGAGATGCATGGTAGTGCATACTGTGCAAGTCGGTGAATCAGGTAATGTTAACGCTTCACACTTAAGGATTCTGCAGCATGTTCACCACTCATCGTCAAGAAGCAGATTTTTTTGGGGAAGCATACAACCCTCACGAGATGTGAATTGCTGATTAGGATTGTGTTTCTATCGTATCACTTTGTCATTTTTCTTGGTTTAGAAGTCTGGACTGGAGCTGTCTGCTAGTTGATCTGATCGTTACAAATTCATACATTTATGTACTTTTCATGTCACTTAGCTAGCTGCAGCAAGCATTGGCTGGCGGGTTATCTCAACAGCTTGTATGTCTTGGCCTTGGTAAAAAATGTCCATGGATGTCCATAAATAGCTATTCTGTTTTTTGAACTTTCAGGTGCGGGATTTATGCTCTAATATGAGAAAGAAATTTATAAACCTCAGCATCATGTAATGTCATGATTCCCACAGTCAGCTGGCTTATGTATGTAATCTCATGCACAGAATGTAAATGCATCTGGTTTGAGTGCAGTTTCGATTCATCTTAGTTCTGTTCAAAATTGAATTTGGTATGAAATTAAGATATTCTGTGTGATGATTTTTCCTTAATCAGTAAATTTCTTATCCACACTGTTTGAATTTATTAGCATATTTGGGTTCCTAAAGTTGTCCGACTGGATTATTCCACGATGGCCGACCGACTTAATTTGGTTTAAGGTAGATGGTCGTTGATTTGTTGGACTAGTAAGCAATTAGTTTATTTCGTTGTGTGTGTGCAATCTACACCAATTTCCATGCACAATTTCTTGCTCTCTACCTTCTCCAATCTCTCTTTTCTTCATTCATGTTCTATCAACGAAAGGCAATTCCCCTCATCTACTTCCGATCGCCACTCACGAGAGCTCCTCAATGAATCCTCGTTCCAAGTCAACGTTCAACTCTTCCCGAGCACAGAAAGCCTCCACCTTCCGAGACAGTTGTTGACAGCACCATGACCGTCACAGGATCACACTGTGCGCACCACGACAAGATCGACCTTGTGGGCTCCCCAACCCCGTCATCTTCACAATGGCAGGGTCCCAGGCCTGGAAAAACTGCCTCCACATCAAACTACATCGCTCTCATCCAATTCAAGCTCGATCCTGCAATCCATTAAACGTAAGAATCACACTGGAAAACAGCGTAGTTTGATTTAAATCGACGGCATAAAGAAACCTACAATGTGGCTTGAAAGCGAGGGCGGCATGGCCGTGTCCCGCCACCGCCAGGCAGCTCCTCCCGTGCGCCCTTCTTTGTCTCCCTGGTTTGGCCGGTGACGTTGAAGGGGAAGAGGACAAACGAAACCAACTGTTAACAATATTAACTGCTGCATCCAGGGGCTACGCCTCCCACACCCTGCTATTTTAAGTCCAATCACACGTGTGTCGGACCCACATGCAACGCCGTGTCGGCTTGACCGGTCGTGGTTCGATCCAGCCACAGCCCCTCCTAAGTTTGACCGGCTACTAAATCCTCAAGATAAGGTTTCTTCGTAGGGGGGGGTGTCTCCCGTTCGAATCATATGTTTCGAAGTATTTAACTTGAGAGAAACAAGAACATGAAAACAAGGAAGTCCAACTGAGCCGGTGGCTGTGTAGATCATCATTTACACACAGTCACCGACGCTCTCCAGCTCTTGGTCAAGCCATGCAGGTCTTTGCCATCTAGATTTGCACAGCTAGCATGCAGCTCTCTCGTGGCATTACGTAAGCACCAAATCATCAGATGTAGACGTTCATTCTTTGCACTCGTCAGGTTAAGCTTTGTTTTGGTAAGATCTGATGCGTTGAGAAGGAGCATCGATACAATGGTCTATGTTCTTCGTGTTCTAATCACCAGGATAACACAAATAGAAGGCTACATCGTAGATGGGCGGCATGCTTAGGTCCACACGAAACTAGTTTTCATGCCTTGTGTGATTTCGTCAAAGTCCAGTTGTTTCACACATTCTCAGAGGACACAGCTGGAGCTTAGTCATACTACGAGACCTGTAAATATCACTTCACAGTAACACCTACGTATGTATCTTGTAAGCTTCATAATAAGTGTCTGAACTTTTGTGAGAAGTTTATTCTATGCTTCGTTCTGAACATACATCATTTTCCTTGTCTGCAAGCGTTGGCAAAGTATTTTTCTTCATGTCTATCAAGTAAATCCTTTTGGACATCTCAAGAATCAGCCATCCCCAAGTGCCAAAGTAATGGCATAAAGAAGAAGAAGAAGAAGAAGAAGAAGAAGAAGAAGAAGAAGAAGAAGAAGAAGAAGAAGCACTGGTTGTAATTAGTGTATCACAATCATGTGTTGATATCTGATATGGCCTCTTCACCAACCATAAGACCAGTCATGTTCCCTTGGCTTTTTGCTCCAGCCAATGATGGAGACGATAACCAAGTCTTGTGTGCAATGATAAATACATATAAAATCTGATACATGTGCAGGTGCATCAACTTTCCATATGTTAATGTGAGAACTGTCCCTAATGGAAGTAATTAACAGCACCGATAAGTTTAGGCCTTGGGGGGATGCAGATTGTCCATGAGGCCTTTTAGCGGCACGCGAAAGAGACCGGAAGTGATCTCAGCAATCAGGCAATCTATCTTCCTCCTCCTCGTTGCTTGCTTTCCTTTGGAAGCTGCACCGCTTTCCCATCTCCGGTCTAACGTTTGTCTCTTCCTGGCCTTGCTTGACCCAATTCTCTCGTCTCATGCTGATCAACGATGACTTGGGAATCCATCAGCTTCGTGTTAGCCTTCGCCGGTGGGTCCTTCGGGATTTCTTGAATGGAACCTGAAATGCGTATAGAACATGCACGACGCAGATTAAAGTAATGAGGGGTTGTCGGTCATCGGCGAGACAAGGACGCATTAAGTATCGAGGAAATGGCATGGACCCTCGTCGGAACCCGGCGTTTATAAGCGAGCCAGGTGGTGCGCCTCGAATAGCTCACCGGCGAACTGCACCACCTAACGTTTCCAAGGGTGGAAGATGGCAGGACTCGGCTCTCCCTGCGGAGCTTGCAAGTTCTTGAGGAGGAAGTGCGTCAGCGGCTGCGTCTTCGCACCCTACTTCCACCACCAGCACGGCGCGGCCCACTTCGCGGCCATCCACAAGGTCTTCGGGGCCAGCAACGTCGCCAAGCTGCTCATGCACCTGCCCATGGCGGATCGCCCCGAGGCCGCCGTCACCATATCCTACGAAGCACAAGCGAGACTCCAGAACCCTATCTACGGCTGCGTCGCCCATATCTTCGCCCTCCAGCAGCAGGTGAGCGACCTCGTCCGTGCGTCACTTCCTCCTCGGTGACATTAATGCTTGATCTGCCTTGCTCTGTAGGTCGTGAATCTGCAAGCACAAGTAGCCTCTCTCGAGGCACAAGCCGCGCGAAGACGTGGGAACGGCATCACCGCCGCTTCCATCGGTCAAGAAGAAGACATGCTCTGCAACACAGGGCCACCCCATCGACAATATATGCAGGGCTTCATCGATCGGGCTGGGGATACGAAGACGCCACCTCAGTTTGCTTCGACTCTCTCGATGGATGTGGAATGCTACCCCAACTCTCTATGGTCCCTCGAGGAGAGCGCGGCTCCGACCAGCTTCGACACGGCCGATGAGGATTTCTCCTTCGAGGCTTTCTCTCTGACGTCCTGTTTTGACATGGAGGACGAGTTTTGGATGTCAGCATGCCATGGCAATGGAGACCTGCAACCAGCAGCCTCCGCTGGTGTTGGGCGTTCCTGAGGTCGTGGGATTCATTGACGTCTCCGTTCCATTCTTTACCGTCGATGCCATTGTTCTTTACTGTCGATGCTCGACATGCATGAGATTTGATTCCAATACAATTATATACAGTTAATTAGCAAGAAGGTACGCAATTGTTCTCGATAGTAGAATCCAAGGATAGATTCATGTCTTCTTTCTTGTACCAGTCTGTAGAACCATGAATAATATGGAATCTTGTTCTTCGTGAGATTGGGATGATCAGGTGGAGTGCTGCTACCTCTGCGGTTGGATGATATATGTGAAACACCGAATGCTCAGTGTTATGCTAAACACCTCTGAAATGAGCTGAACTTGAGTTCTCTTTGGGGCAAATCCACTGCAGCAACACGAAAACAAAAACCTACAGATAGCTGAACTTGAGAATTTGCAGACACTTGATGGATTATCCAGAACTATAATCTCATTTTTGCAACACCAATTTGCCAATATTAAGCTCATATAATAGTGCAAACTTTTGAGTCCATAGCAGCAGTTGATATCCTTCAAGCTCACCACCTGTGATGAAACAGCAAAGAAAGTGGGGAATGTTCAGATCCTACTCGTGTCAGAGCCCCCTTCTCACCATTCCCCTCCTTCCATCTCCAAAGTCCACTCTTCACCTGACTCTCCAAATCCACCACCACCTTGCAGCACACATGATCAGAACCCTATTCCGGCAAATCTACCAAATTCCGGCCCATGCTAGTCCTCGAGTCCATCCCGATCACTTGTTACTTCAAGAAGAACAAATCATCCTCTGCAGCAGAAATCCTAAGCCCACACACCAAAGACTGACACTGGGCTGGACCTCGTCGTGCGCCTGTAAACCGAGGCCTACTTCTCCTGTTCTTGATAGAATCAACCGAAGTCTTAGTTGTTACCGTAGTATAGCTGTCGAGTTATTTAGATCATATCAGAGCTAATCCCAGAAAATTTATCAAGGGATAATATGACAATCCAATAAAAATAATAAAGCAGAAAAAAATAAAAGAGACAGGGACACCAAATTTATGTGGTTCGATCAATTAACCTACGTCCACGGACCGAGGAAGATCAAAACTCTACTATAAAAGGGATAATTATAAATACCTTAGGAAAATATTCCTAAACCATAAAACACCTGAAACTACTAAACAAGAAAAAAAACCCAATATATTTTAACTAAACGTGGGCTTAATAAAAATTAAACTCAAAACAAACTATTAGGCTTTTCTTGTGATGCTTTCTTGTGGTGCATTTGGCTTTAAAGCCTAAGCCCTTATTTATAGTTGCAATAGAAAATAACAAGCTTGATTTTCCAGATGTTGGACTATGTGAAACTTGCCAAATCAACAAATCTCCACCTTGGCATGTTCCAACATTGAAAATTAGCAAACTTACTCCACCTTCTTCACAAAAGCCCCAACGAACAATCACCAACAATAAATACCAACCAAGTCCAAGCACTGCTTGAACTTGTAAATTTGAAGAGGCTTCGTAAGCATATCAACTGGATTGTCATTCGTATGAATTTTCTGAATAAGGACCTTTCCCTTAGCAATGATATCCCGAATAAAATAAAACTTCACATCGATGTGTTTCGTCCTCTCATGATACATATGGTCTTTAGTCAAATGAATAGTACTTTAACTATCACAATAAATTATAGTAACACCTTAATGCAGACATAATTCGTCCAACAAATCTCTTAACCATAAGACTTCTTTGATCGCCTCTGTCACTGTCATATATTCTGCCTCTGTAGTAGATAAAGTCACGATATGTTATAAAGAAGCTTTCAAACTAACTGCACAACCGCCAACGTAAAATACATAACTTGTCAAAAATCTTCGTTTATCAAGATCCGTGACATAATCAGAGTCGACGAAACCAATCAAAGTGTCACGATTTTTCCCAAACTCCAAATAAGCATTTGAAGTCCCTTGCAAGTATCCGAAAATCCACTTCACAACCTACCAATGTGGTTTACCTAGGCGAGACATATATCTGCTAACCACACCGACTGCTTGTGAAATATCTGGACGAGTATAAACTATTGCATACATAATATTACCGATGGCACTAGAATATGGAACTTTTATCATATATTCTTCCTCTTTAACTAACTGTGGTGACTGAGCAGCAAATAACCGAAAATGGCTAGCAAGAGGAGTACTCACTGACTTGGCGTTTTTCATGCCAAACCTCTTCAAGACTTTCTTGAGATAATTTTTTTGGGTCAGAAATAATTTTTCAACTCCTTGATCTCTTTTGATCTCCATGCCAAGAATTTTCCTAGCTGCTCCCAAATCTTTCATTTCAAATTCACTACTCATCTGCATTTTCAAAGTGTGATTTTTTGATAAATTCTTAGCTACAATAAGTATGTCATCAACATAAAACAACAAATATACAAAAGAGCCATCATTTAACTTTCGAAAGTAGACACAGTTATCATACATGCTCCTCGTGTAACCATGACTCGACATAAAAGAATCAAATCTCTTATACCATTGTCTTGGAGACTATTTCAATCCATATAAGGATTTCTTTAACAAGCAAATATGGTCTTCCTTACCATCAACTTCAAATCCATGAGGTTGCTCCATGTAAATTTGTTCTTCAAGTTCATCATGTAAGAAAGCTGTCTTGATATCAAGTTGCTCTAATTCCAAATCATAAAAACACGAATAGAGCTATGTTTAATAATAGGTGAAAATACCTCATTAAAATCAACACCATGTACATGATTATAGCCCTTTGTAACCAATCGTGCTTTGTACCTTGCATCTTCAACCCCTGGAATACCTTTCTTCCTTTTGAAGACTCATTTACATCCAATAATTTTCTTACCCGAAGGCGACTTCACAAGATCCCAAGTTCTATTTTGATGGAGAGATTCAATTTCTTCATTCATCACAATCAACCACTTAGCGGAATCGTCACAAGAAACTGCATCTGAGTAGGTAGTAGGCTCACCAACTCCACCTATTTCTTCTGCAACAGATAAAACATATGCAACCAAATTTGTATAACTTTGTGGTGGTCGAATATCTCTCTGTGGTCTATCCTTGGCTATGGAATATTGCTTTTCCTCTGGATCATCTTTATCAGTAGACTCAAGACCATCTACTGACATTTGCTGAGTAGAAGAGTTTGACTGAAAAGAATCAGAACTATCAATCTCAAGCTCCATATGTTTCTACGCACTACCATTTATACAACTAGTAGATTCCACTTTGGAAGATAATATAGATAATTCAACAAAAGTAACATCTTTACTAATTATAAATTTTGAGGATTTGAGATCAGGACACCATAATCTATATCCTTTCACCCTAGAAGCATACCCAAAAAAAATACACTTTTTAGCTCGAGGCTCTAATTTTCCTTCATTTATATGCATGTATGTTGGACACCCAAAAATTTTAAAATCAAAGTAATCAGCAGGAGTACCTGACCAAACTTCCTCCGGAGTTTTAAAATTAAGTGGTGCAGAAGGAGCATGGTTGATAACATAACAGGCTATGTTAATCGCTTCTGTCTAAAAGTCCTTTGTCAACCCTGCATTTGAGATCATACACCTTGCTCTCTCCAAGAGTGTTCTGTTCATACGTTCAGCCACACCATTTTGCTGAGGCGTTATCCTAATAGTGCGATGTCGAATAATTCCTTCATTTTTGCGGAAATCATCAAAGTCACCTTTACAAAATTCCATACCATTATCTATTCGAAGCCGCTTAATCTATTTACCTGTTTGCTTCTCAGTCAAAGCCTTATATTGTTTGAAGGTTAGAAAAATATCATTTTTATGCTTCAGAAAATAAACCAAAACTTTCCTGGAATAATCATCAATGAAAGTCAACATATACCTGGCACCACCCTTAGACTGAACACGAGCTGGACTCCAAAGGTTTGAATGAATATAGTCAAGAGCACCTTTCGTTTTGTGAACTGTCGGAGAATTGAAGCTGACTCTTTTCTGCTTTCCAAAAATGCAATGTTCACAGAAATCTAGTGGCCCAATACTCTGTCTACAAAGAAGACCCCTTTTGCTCAATATGCTCAAACCTTTTTCGCTCATATGACCCAAACGCATATGTCATAATTTGGTGATGTCAGAATTAGACAATAATGATGATGAGACTGCAACCGAGCCTGTGACAGTAGTTTCCTGCAAAATATACAAGCTACCAGACCTACAAGCTTTCATAACAACAAGGGCATCTCTAGAAACTTTCACACCTTCAGCTATGTATTTACATCTAAGAGCCTCTAGGGTACCTAAAGAGATGAGATTTTTTTTTCAAATCAGAAACATGTTTAACATTAGTGAGCATCCTCATAATACCATCATGTATTTTAATTCGGATTGTGCCTTTACCAATAACATTACACGCGGCATTATTGTCCATCAAAACAATTCAACCATTATAAGATTTATATGTGCAAAACAAATCCCTATTGGGACACATGTGATAAGAACAACCCGAATCTAAAATCCATTCATTTTTAGACATTGTCCTGTCGTCAGTAGCAAAGAAAATATTTCCACCATTCTTATCAACTACTACACTAGCTTCAACGGACTCAATAGTTTTCTCAATAATTTTTTTCTTTTGCTTTAATTTATTTTTTAATTTAAAGCAATCAGCCTTAATGTGCCCTATTTTATGACAATATCTGTACTCCAAATTTCTATGTCTGGATTTATATCTAAATTTAAATCTACTACTGTCAAATTCTCTTTTATCCGTTCTACCCCTGACAACTAGACCCTCAGCCTGATTCCCGCTACTCTCCCCAGTGATATCTCTGTCTATCTGCTCCTTAGATTTTAATGCAGATTTAATTTTCTGATATGAAATTATTTCTTTTTCATAAATCATAGTATCATGGAAATACTTAAAGGATTGAGGAAGAGAACATAAAAGTAAAGGGGTCTTATCCTCGTCATCAATTTTCACATCTATATTCTCCAAATCCATAACTAAGGAATCAAATTTATCAAGATGTGAGAGTATAGATGTACCTTCAGTCATCCAAAGCATATACAAATTCTGTTTCAAGTAGAGACAGTTCTCCATTGTCCTCTTCATATATAAGGCTTTAAGCTTGTCCCACATGCTCTTAGCCGTAGTCTCCATAGTTACCTCCCGTAAAATTTCGTCAGAGAGATTTAGAATAATGCTTGATTGGGCCTTCTTATCCATACCCATAAAATTTTCCTCTAACGTACTATCTGAAATTTTTTAAGTTCCCTGTAGTGTTAAATCAACTCTGTCTTGAACCAGAATGACCTCCATCTTGAGTTGCCACATGCCGAAGTTGACATTTCTATCAAATTTCTCGACAACAATATTTGTTATTGTCATTGTTGCCGAAAGATCCCGAAACCAGGCTCTGATACCAGTTTGTTAGAGCTAGCCCCAGAAAATTTACCAAAGAATAATATGACAATCCAATAAAGATAATAAAGCAGAAAAAAATAAAAGAGACAGGGATACCAAATTTACGTGGTTCGATCAATTGACCAACGTCCACGGACAAAGGATGAGCAAAACTCTACTATAAAAGGGGCAATTATAAATGCCTTAGAAAAATATTCTTATGTCATAAAACTACTAAATAAGAAAAAAATCTAAAGTATTTCACTAAGCGTGTGCTTAATAAAAATTAAATTCAAAATAAATTATTAGGTTTTTTTTGTGATGCTTTCCCGTGGTGTATTTGACTTCAAAGTATATATCTTTATTTATAGTTGTAATAGAAAATAATAATAATTTTTTTTTTTTTTTTTGGATCTGGGACTCGTCAAACCAACGGATCAGATTGAAACCAACGGAACCGATTGAACCGAGAATAGATTGGCGACGCTGTAACACGAAGTTTAGCAGCACAGCAAAAGCAGAAGAGACCGAAATGCCAACATCAACTGGCGCTTTCATCCCACCTTTTGACTTCCGATGGCTTTAAAAGTTAAAACACACCAAATCCCACTTCGGCTCGGTTACGGCAACTACACAAACACCACCCATCTCTGTAACTTTAGAGAAGAGGAAGAAGGAAGGGAACACGGTGACAACGAGAGACATGCAAAAGGCTGGAAGAACCACACGGGGTGAGGCCCCAGCCTGATGATGTTCTCCACCGGGGGAAAACTCCAAAGAGAAAGGAGCTTTGATTCTGAGATGGTGTGAAAGCCAACCTAAACCATTATAATCCTTTTGACGGGATCTGTTCATGCTTGGCTCTGCTCATATTCGTGGGGTTCGGTCAGAGTCGGGGACCAATGTCGTATGCGATGCTTCATTCCCATCATCATCATCATCGGAAGAAGAAAAGGTCATGGATCACAAACATGTTTTGGACCTCACAGAGGAGACTTCATTCCATGCGTATAACCTGAGTCAACTGCATCTAATGCACTGTGCTATGGAGGAGATCCAACACTATACAATGACTAGAATAGTATTACGTGAGTTCGGGACTCTCGATTGATTCACCGGTGAGCCGCGTCAAATCTCGGGGTGATTCAGCCGCTGCCCGAGTCTGATGAGGCCAAAACAAGAGCTCCTGCGAGAGACCACGTCAACCCTTGCAGGATCTCGGGGTGATGCAGCCGCTTGCCCGGGCACAAGTCCAAAGAATACGGCACGGCAACTGCGACCTGACCCGACTCTGGACTCTGGGGCCCACGTCTTGCGCCAATCAACTGAGAGGTAGACGATCGGGTGAGGCGTCGATACACTATGATTCTCCACCTGACAGGTCGTCTTCTTGCGACGAGGTCGATAAATGCGATGGCGCCGTAAACCGCCGTCGCTGCTCTCTTCTTTCCTCCTCGTTTAAACTTTCTCCCCGTCCTTCCCTCATTTAATTACTGCCCTTTCTCTCTCTGAAAGGAGGAAGGAGGAATCCTTTCGAATGCTCTCTGCCAATTCGAACTCCGGAAAGCGACTCCTTTCCTCGTCTCGTCCGTTCTTCCGCCCCCACTCATCCCTTCTGCGGCCCTCGCTAGGTTCTGTCGAGTGCAGGTTTGAACTGTGCTCTCCGAGTGGCTGGCTGGCTGGCTGGCTGGCTGAGATTAATGGAGTTCGGGTGGAAGCAGGAAAGATGAGATCTTCGGAATCGAGGAGGAGAATGGAAAGATTCCATCTGTTCCTGCTGAAATTGCATGCTGGCGAACTTCCTATCCGGTAAAGATCGGTGCTTTCTTTGTGTCCCGGTAGGTCTTGGATTCCTAGTTGATTCTGACTGCCGATTTCATTTTCCTGTCTCTTTCTCCTTGCAGAAGCCTGGTTTGAATGTGATAGGAGGCACAGAAAGAGCCAGGGACTTAGCTAGATCTGGCGAAGGCTCGTCTCAAACCCTAGCCATGGTGGCGGAGCCCTGGATTAACAAGATGCGGACTTCCGTCGCCGCCGCCAAGAGAAAGAAGAAGAATGACGGCTCAAATCCGTCGCCTTCCGCCGCCACCGTTGGGATACTCTCCTTCGAGGTCGCCAGCGCCATGTCGCGCGCCATCTGCCTATACCGCTCCCTTTCCGAATCTGAGATGGCCAAGTTCCGTTCCCTGACCCTCGCCTCCCACGGCGTCCGCCACCTCGTCTCCACCGACGAGCCCTTGCTTCTGTCCCTCGCCCTCGCCGAGATGCTGGACGACCTCAACGGCGTTGCTGCCGTCGCCTCTCGCATGGGCCGCCGGTGCTCCCACCCGGCCCTCATCGGCTTCGAGCACGTCTACTCCGACCTCCTTGCCGGCCGAATCGACCCTTCCCGACTCGGCTTCCTCTCCAAGGACATGGATGGCACCATCCGCAAGATGGAGCGCTTCGTCTCCTCCACCGCAGCGCTCTATGCCGAGTTGGAGGTCCTCACGGAGCTAGAGCAGGCTGCCAAGAAGCTCCACCAAAACCCGGTCCACGATGAGAGCCGGCGGGCCTTTGACCAGAAGATCGAGTGGCACCGCCAAGACATCAAGCACCTACGCGAATCTTCCCTCTGGAACCAGGTTTACGACAAGGTCGTCCTCCTCCTTGCCCGAGCTGTCTGCACCATTCATTCCCGGATATGCCTGGTGTTTGGGGAGACAATTAGCAGCTTGGATTGCCTAGTTGCCGATCAAAGTTGTCAGCTTTCGGAAAAAATCATTATTTCAGTTCATCACCCGATTCACTCAGGGTCCCTAAGATCAGGTTCTACCGATGGCAAGTCCGATCAGATTCCTTCTGAAGCTTTTACTGATGCGAATTTGCGGAGGGCGGGGGGCCTCCGATTCCATTGTGGGGCAAGTCCCGGTAGGCTTTTCATGGAGTGCCTCAGCTTAGGCAGCTCTGCTTTATTAAAAGAGAGCAATGACAAATTCGGGAACGAGAGTTGCATCGCTCGTCCTGCATTTGGTCCTTCAGTTCCATTTAGTGGTCAAGAAACACAGCACATGAGTGGCAAGAGATCAAAATTTGGACCGATTAGTAAGCTTACGATGCTCGCCACACCATCCACGGTGGGCGGTTCAGCTCTCGCATTGCATTATGCAAATATCATAATTATCATAGAGAAGTTGCTGAAGCATCCGCATCTGGTTGGGGAGGATGCAAGAGATGACTTATACCAGATGTTGCCCTCGAGCTTAAGGGCGGGTCTCAGAAAGAGCCTCAAGTCGTATGTGAAGAATCTGGCTATTTATGATGCTCCACTTGCGCACGATTGGAAGGAAGCACTTGATAAGATTTTGAGCTGGCTTTCACCGATGGCTTATGATATGATCCGTTGGCAGACCGAGCGGAACTTCGAGCAACAGCAAATCATATCGAGGGCAAATCTTCTACTGCTTCAAACTTTATATTTTGCTGACAGGGAGAAGACGGAGGCAGTTATCTGTGAGCTTCTGGTAGGGTTGAATTACATTTGCCGGTATGAACAGCAGCAAAATGCTTTGTTGGATTGTACTAGTAGTTTGGACTTTGACGATTGTGTGGATTGGCATATGCAATACGTATCTTAGCTTCACTTGTAATTTATTCAAATTTAAATAAAGATTTGGTGTTCTTTTTTCCCTATTTGCGCTTCCAGTAGACAAGGCAGAGTTGCTGATGTTCTATTGTCCAAGGCATAGATTCTTACTTCTAATGCATGTAGACCCTTCTGTTCGGCATTCGATGATTCTTACCTGTCAAAGTTTCGCACTTCTGATTCAATGTGATTCTTCATGCCTACACATAGTATGCCCTTGCGTTCTGCATTTATTCTCTTCGTTTGCTATATTTAAATTGATAGATACATCACTTTGGGCAAGAATTTCTGGTAACTCAGAGAACTAAATTCTATAGTTTTGATGGAAAAACTCATGCTTGCGGTGCCCACCCTATTTGACATTACTTAAATTTCTCATTTCTAGGCATACCGACTCTTCAACTAGTATGTTTCTTCTGACCCTGCAGGAGGAGACCGTCCGACATCCTATTATGCCATGCCAAGTGAGTCTTTATACACACTCAACTCTCCCACATCTTCACATATCTTTCTCTATTATCTTCTTCGAGTACACGAGTCAGTCTACAGTAAGTTTACATCGGCTTTCTGTTATACAGTTTTATCATTTCTAGGATTCTTTAATCATGCATCCTTATAGAAAAACACAAATTTGATAATTTGTTAGCTAGCACCTTTCATGGTTGATTATGATTCCAGATTGAGGTTTCCCTTCATAAGAACTCAATACATTAAATTGTTATTTCATAGTCAGGGCTTTTCTAAAGATTCTCATTGTTGTTGCAGTAGCTTTAGACTTGATTCCTTTGATCTCACTCTATTATACACAAAACTGAGATTTATTCTTGCAAACTACGAACTAAGCAATGGCTGGGTTTCAAGTTACTCGATTATAGGCATCTTTCTTGCCTATGTTAAAGGCAATTTATGTTTTTTTTTTTCATTTTGGATTTTGCTCCAGGGCAAAATTATTGTTTCTTTAAAATTTTTGAAGGCACAAATTTTCCAGATTGAACATGATCTTACTGAGGCCAATAATATGTTCCAAATGCAAAAAAATCAGCATCAAGTTTCTGATGTATTAAAGGTACTCTTCCCACATCTTGTGATTTTTGTGTTGATAGTTTCTGATATATTTTATGTTTTTAATCCTATTTGCATGCATTGTGTAAACCCTTTTCTCCATCTAACAAATCGATTCATCGTGTTTGCATTTTTCTTCCCCCCTTGTATTACAGACCTGTGATCAACAAATATGTAGAACCTGTTTGTGGAAATCTGACATGTTTTCTTCCATTTCTCCATAATGTCTAGGCAAATGATCAAGCACCAAAACATCTGTTTGCTTCATGTGTCTATCACTTCACCTCTACCGAAGTTTTGGTCCTATTGATTTCTGAACATCCAAGTTTCCATTCAAGAGCAGTCATGGTATGTTTGATTAGTGCTAACATTGATGCGTTTCCACATACAAATCCAATATCTTGTGTTTGCGTCAGGTGTTGATCTTGTAAGCAATGAGATCATGCGCTGGGCAAAGAAGGTGCAAGAAACAAGTTGAGCTTTACTTGCTTGTAGGCTGGAAGAAGAAGCACACAAGGATTTGCCCACGACATTTAAAGCTACTCGCCATTAACGCGAGTCTTCTCCACTCGAAAACATTTCATGGAGCATTCATGGCTCTCCGGCTTACTTGCAGCTGAAGCCTTCACAAGTGAAAGTAAAAGCTGGATACAAGAGTGGCAGGCGTGGGTGGGAAGGAGGATACAAGATCTCCCATCTCCTGGTGAAACCTGTTCGAGGAATCCCCCTCTCCCGGGCCTTGATTTCTCCCGGCAGTGCTTTTGAGCTAATGGTGGGTCGACCTTCTGCGCGGAAGTAGCCGCGCACAAATAATGAGGTTTCGTCCGGAGGGAGGTTTCATGATGAGGCCAACTGTCGCTTTCCATGGCCATGGAGAGCAAGCTGCTCTCTCTGCATGCCGAAAGCTTCCAGCGGAAACACGCGACATCGTCGAGCTACAACCGAGACATCAAGTTGATTACACCGGGTGGGCTAAGAAAGCTTTCGGCCATCAAAGGAAGTGCTTTCGGAAGGCATCAGCCATTGTCTGTTTGTTGGGCAATGGGGCCTCGCTTTGCTGGGAGAAGCGTGCTCTGCTTTTGCAGCCAGCTTTTGATGATGGCGCTCCGCTGTGCTCCAACCTTTTTCTTGCTCCTTTCATTAGCTCTCTCCATCTGGAGAAGAAGAACACCATCAGTAGATACAACCAAATCATAATCTATCATTCTGGTCACTACCGATGGGCTACTTTGAAGAATCCCATCTGCACACCTTGGCCTTTGCCGAGATTGAATCATCAGCATCTTGCTAACCCTGTTCTTGCAAATTTACTACATGCGAATTTTTATGTGTTTTTTTTTGGCGTTTCTCAGGAGGTGCCCCCACTTTTTAATTTTATCATTTGATGCTTTTTTTTTCTCGAATGTCTTAAATGTCTCTTGTAAGCATTATTGATCGTTGCCTTCGTCCCATTGCACCATTACTCTATTTCATCTATATCCTAATTTTATTCATTTAATATCCTTTTTAGTATCAGTTAAGAAATCATCATATAATAATAAAAAAATTACAGTAGAAAAGAAAAAAAAAAGAGGGTTTGCGATGATTTTTAAATCTTTTATATTGGGTAATATATTATACTTATATATGAAGATAATAAATTCGATCACGATTTCTCTATCATTCTCCTTCTCTTGAATCCTAAGTTGTCCTTGTCCATGCTTTTATTATCATCAAGAAGAAAACCCTTAAAAATGAGTGGCTTAAGACGTTCCTCGATACCGTTAACGACCAAGCACAATGATACGAAGGCATGTTGAGATCCTACAAAGACCGAGGAGACAACAAGAGCAATAAAACTTCACACGTAGAGCGAAGGCGATAAGGTAGAGTAGAGAACGATAGACAATGTCCACCCAAGGGAAAAAGTGACAACAACTAGAGGCATTTAGGGTATTAGAAAAAAATATATATTAAATTAAAAATTAAAAATTATGAACACCTTTCGAGAAATCTTAAAAAAAAGTTTTTTCATTAAAAAAATCATCCACACGTGATATATATATATATATATATATATATATATATATATATATATATATATATATATATATATATATATATATATATATATATATATATATATATATATATATAGGCAAAGCTTGTGTTCCCATTCGAAGGCTAAATCAAAAGCCGTCATCCGAATCCTGTATACATGCTTCGAGTGTGCATACTTATAGCCACGGTGTTACAAAACTCTGTGGAATACAAAAGAAAAAAGAAAAAAAAAAAAGAAAGAAAAATGAGATTTGGACAGAAGGAGACCTCATGAGTGCCCCATGTTTGCATTACAGCTGCTCTATGAGTTCTGAAGGACCCTATAAAGCTCATCTCCCATTGACTGTAATGTTACAGGTTTTCTAATTAACCCATTCATCCCGGACTGCAAGCACTTCTCCCATATATCGCCCTCAGCGCTTGCTGTTAAACCTACAATCAAAGGCCAAGACCTGCTTCTAAACTTCCTAATCCTCGTCGCCACCTCAAACGCATCGGTCTGGGGCATGTGAAGGTCCAACATTATGAGTTGGAATGGTGTAACCGGGGCACCATATGAGCTCAGGCACTGAATTCCAGAGGCGACAGATGAGACATGGCAACCCAGTTTCTCGAGGAGCTTGCGAGTAACGGCCCTGTTGATGTCGTTACTCTCGGCTACCAGAACTCTGAGGCCTTTGAAGTTGGGGGTGGCCGATGTAGAATGCAGCTCAAAAGATCCTCTGGCCTCGGGCATTGCCATCAACCGTTGTAATTGGAATTGAAGAGCAAGTGTTATACTTTCTGACTGGCCTTCCAGGGTTTTAGCTTCCCAGATATTTCCCTGCATCATCTGCACATACAAAGAAAGTGTTTCGTGAGCCACTCTGAGATTAGCTGCTTATGTGATGTCCTTTTGTCAACAATCCTGTCAGGGTCGAAACAAATGCAACAAGCAATTACTTAGGGCATTAGGTTTAGGCTTGTGAGGTTTAGCAAAAATCAAAACATCGGAAACTTGGGAGCCAATCATTGTCAAATATGACATGATAGATTAGCATACCATCACCGGGCCTTAGCAAATATCAGGATGCCAGAAATCCAATAGTTAAACGGTTGCTGAATGCATGGAATTGGTTGTAATTGTGGGTTAAAAACCACCATCCATAGCAAAGAATAAGATGGCAGACTATGAGTTTCGAACAAGGTTTTCCAATTTTGATGCACTAAGCTATCAGTCATAAAGATCCCTGTATTCACTACTTTGTTCTGCAAAATTGATTTCATCAAAAGCATGTCATCAAGTGTATCCCCATCTATTTCTCAGTCAACAAAAATTTATGGCTTGGTGCACTGCTAACTTCCGCATATTGCTATAACATGATTAATAACCAACCAGGATGCATAGGTGGGTTATGGAGGTCGATGTCATGTAAGCAATATGATACGAGGAACGAGGCTAAGAGTTCATGGCACTGTATTTTTCATATTTCTTTTAGCAATTTCATATCTAGAAGATGCCACCTATCAAGGTATGACATGATTCTTGCAGGTTATGACAGACGCTACAGAATACGATGTTTTAAGACCCATGATCGGCATCTATAGAGCTTAAAAATAAAGAGTTCCAATGCACTAAGAGATCCAATGCACTGAATCATTAGACAAAGGAACTGAAAGATCCACTGCACTTTAGCAAGTTTAAGAACCTTTCAAAGAGTATTCAAAAGATTCAAGTGACCAAACTGCACATATAGTTCTTTCATGTGATCAATCTAGGAAGAGAAAAGAACCCAGTAATTTTCTTAGTGAAAGTTTCAACTTGCAAGGTCTCACTGAAAAGAGGCTTCTACTGCCAAGTTATTTTCTTTAAGGTACTTTCAACTTCCAAAATCTCATGAAGAAGAGCAGAAGCAAAAACAAGACAAAAAACAACAGATCAGAAAGGAATGCAGTGAGTCGTAAGTTGCCCATGAGTTAACAGTAGCATCAACTGTGTAATATGCAAAATGCTTTTAGGGTCATTGAGTAGATTTTTAAGGGAAATGGGAGATGATAAATATTACCTGCACAAGCCTCTTGAACATTCGAAAGCTAAGGCCCATCTCCAAACCTTGAGAATCTGGTAGCCGAGAAGACTGAACCGTCGATGAACTCAATTTATCGGTTTCTGATCCTTTTAACCTGACCTCAAACTTCACACAAGCATACCCATCAGAAAAGTTTGATTTCCATGGGATCCATGCCTGATCTTCTTTGTCACTGACCCCTTGGTAGCCCATAACCCGGAACATCAGAGAACCTTCATCGCACCCATTTAAAACAGTACCAACCATATGCAGTATCACATGAAAAATTCGCTTCTCATCACCAACAACTTGATCAGGCACTTCATTTTCTACCTGGAAACTGAAACCAAATCGTCTAGAATCGCAAAGACATCTTGCAGCAGTAATGGCTTCCTTGATCATAGAATGCAAGTGAAAAGGTCTCATTACCAAGGACACTCGCTCGCTGTTTACAGTAGAAATTTCCATCACATCATTGACCAATGTCGAAACCACACTGCTACTTTTTGTGATAGTATCTATGATGAGCCTGTGTTCGGGACTTAATTTGTCTTGTTGCATCATCGACAACAAACCCAAGATGGAATGAATGGGTCTTCTCATTCCCTGACTCATGGCAACTTGGAACTTGTTCCGTGCTTCACTGGCCCTCACAGTGTTCTGTCTCGCCTGAAGCAGATCTCGATTCTGTTGCACCAACTTCTCCCTCATCAATTGTGATTCCTCTAAAACTGCAGCATGGGAGAGGGCAACAGCGACCTGATCTGCAACAACCTCAACAATCTCTAGCTCCTGATGGCTCCAAACCCTTGAAGCATCCCTAGGGAGGACTAGAACCAGCAACGCATAGCTTGCTTGCACATCTTGTGGTGTTCCACCTTTGAAATTGGAAACCTTTAGCATCGGCATCCGCGTTGCAGCCACAGCTCCTGACTCAAGCATACCTCCGCTACTTGCAGAGCCGAGCAGGGAGCCAGTACCAAGTATCGTCACACCCTTGGTTTCTTTGATTTCTAATATATCTGGGTCGTCAATAGAAATGGAACGGCTGTACAAATCCGAGGAGCTCCTCTGCCTTAGCTCATGAGTTAGGTGCATCTCCTTCATATTCTCGTCGGGCATCCACACTGCACAGTTTTGCAGGCCCAATGTCTTAGACAGTTCGACCATAGTGGTGTACAAGATGGTATGCCTGTCGAGTGACTTGCGGATTTCTTGGGTCAGCATTCTTACGTGCCAACTGGCCTCTTCCTGCATCTTCATCATGCCAACCTCCCTGTTCAGTTCCCGAGCCTTTAGTCTCAAGAAATTCTCCCTCACCTTCACTCGCAAGAGCTGAGGGATCAAGGTCAGGAGGGTTATCGCTGTGGCAAAAGACACCAGGGCAGTGAAGAATTTGGAAACGGTCAAGCTCAGCATCAGGAGAAACGAATGTTGCTCGTAAGTGAACACATTTAGCAAGTGCGTCAGCCCACACAGGACTATAAAGGCGCCGAACTGGAAGACGATCCATTTGAAGGGGAAGAGGTCGGAGCATGTGGCAAAGTACAAGAGCTCGAGGGGGATGGAGAAGTAGGCAGCAGCAATCAAGAAATCGCTCACCTTCTGGCACAGGAAAATGTTCTCAACATTCCAAAAGCTGTCCCCGTCGCAGTTGCATCGTGAGTAACCGATCCCAGTTGCAGATGCAGACAATAGAACGGAGGAGATTAGAAGCCCATGGAACAATGTTCTTAACATTTGAGCTAGGACACCAGGTTCATTTCATTTGACTAGAAACCCCAAGCTCGTGGTTTGCTCATAAGATCACACTACTAAATCCCCAAAATCTAAAGCTTCCAGCGGTCGATCTGGATGCCTAGAATCCAATGAACACAAATTTGTTATGAACTGAAAAGTAATCGAGAAAGAGAAAACTAGCATCAAAGCACGCTTCATTCAAGAAATTACTAAAGCATGTTGATTTAGCTTCTGTGACCCGATTCAGAAGGCAACAACAGGATCCCACGATAAATTTCTGATCCAAATGGAAACTTTACGTCATCAATCTTATCCTAACACGAAAAAAAATAGTAAGGAAAAAGAAAGACCGAATCTTGAATCTCAGAACCGAGCATCGATAAGCTCCTCCCGATAACATGCGCTATTCAGAAAGATGAAAATTTTAACGAAGACAAAACCTACGAGATCATTCCCCGATCTTTTCACACGAATCCAAAGGAAAATCCATTAGAGCAACCCGAACAATCCCTAAAAACTCGAGATAAGACTTCGAAACCCAACCCTAACCGATAAAATTACACCAAAAGAAAAGAAAATGAAATCACTGGATCCTAAAGTTCCAGAAAACAAAACCAAAAGGGCCTTTTTATTAGGGATCCACCACCAAAGGAAATAAATCTCACCTCTCGCGCATCTATTTTCCCAAATTCCCTGCGTGCCAGAAAAAAAAATCCACAAGAACCATCAATTCCAGGCCAAAGGAAAGGCGACGCCCCGCCCGAACGCAGCCAGCAGGAAGCGAGAGCGAAGAGCATCACCTACGAGACCACCATCTCCAATCCGTCGCCCCGTGCAGGGAGGACTGCAACGACCGATTCAGACCATCGTCACGACCGGGAGCCGCAGCTCCCTCCAAGGAGGAAAAATCGTCAGCCGGTCCTCCGATCCTCCTCCGAGGCTTCTCCCCTTTTTTCCGCCCGCATTCCGATGGCTCGAGGCGCTGGAAACGGAGCAGCAGCGCAGGGAGGGGGAAGGAAGGCAGAGAAACAGGGGGAAGGAGCAAGCAGGAAGGGGGGAAGAACGAGGTCCAAGTAAGCGAGAAGCGTCCTTTTTCTATTCTCACCCGCTCTTTCGTCTTTACCACCCCTCGCACTCCGCTCTCCTCGACGGCTCCATCGTTCATCAAGACACATCTCCACCGTTCATTTTGATCATGTGCAAATTTTCGAAGCGTATTCTTCTGGGAGGGTTTCCCCAGGAAGCCCTACGCAAGGGGAAGCGGGGGTGACGATAACAGTACGATGGGGATGGAGAGAAGCGAACGGGGTGCGCGAAACCAAGGCGGCAGGGGGAGGGGAACCAGGGAGGGATGCCGCCGGGGGGCCCGCAGATGGACGCGGATATGGACGTGGGTTTCCGCCTGCCCGGGTGTTGGTTAAATCCCAAACCTCCGCTGCCCACGCGAATCGTGGTTGTTTTATATCGACGTGAGGCGAACCTGGACGTCTCCCCGGGCCCACCCGTTCCCGTCACCCGGATATTTGTCCACGGAGGCCGCCCTCTTTTAATTCTTTTCTCCTTTTTTTTTTCCTTTTTATTGTTTCTATTTTTCGGAACATGTATCCCCCCTCGTCCTCTTCCTCGTCCTCGGCCTCGGCCTCGGCCTCCCCGTCGTCGTAATCATCACCGGGATGAAGCCAAACGCAAAGGATGACGAGGTATTCGTCTCCGCGCTGCCACAGGAGTTCGCATGCGCTTCAGCCCCACGTTGTTCGAACGCAGATACATGTAAAAGAATGCCTGGAAAGATGGAACGAAGCATCCGCATTCACGATACTACTTACATATTTTCCTTCTTCAGACCAATGGCTATGAAAACGTCAGAATAATAATGTATATTAATACGAATTTCGAACCAAACAACTGGTCGTGCATCGTAGGAATAATGTCTTCTTTCCGCTGCTGAGAAGATTTATGATCGTATGATGTTGCCCATGTTTTCGTAGGTTGTTCACACTGAAAAAGTGGAAGTTGCACCCTTCCGCTTCCTTCTTCCTCTCCCAGACTGGTACAGCCCCAAGCCATGTCGCCATTAATCCAGTTCCCTCAGCGGTGGTGCATTCCCCCTGGTCATATGGAGTCCGGTGCTGTAGTTGAGCTGCGAGTGGTCCTCGTGGTGTACGGCAAGAGTGCTTGGGGGGTGGGGTACCGAGGGACCTTTTGATAGCCAAAGCACAAGTCCAACCTATCTTACCAGGAGGAGGAATTTAAATGGAGTCTGTGCGCAAGTGCAAGTAGCTCCATGTGGCTTCTACGTGTAGGAGAAGGACACAAGATCCATTAGCTGCAAGCTGATGAAAGTGGATGCATGGCTTGCATCAAAAGTTGTCCCTCTTCACCGAGCGTGAAGCCAAGTTGCTACAAACCCACTCCCTTTCCAAAGCCGTCGCAGTCCCCTTGGTCATGTTGATACAGTACCGAGGTGTTACAGGTCCGAGAATGGCATCCAGGATTTGACAATTCCTTCTTGTCGACGGAATCAAAACCCTAACCCTAAACCAAGAGAGACTACTAGATCGTATTATCATATTTAATTAGATAAGATGTATTATAAGTTTAATTAATTTTTGATTAGATTCATCAATGAAAAGAAATTTTTTTTTAATTATGATATGATTCTTTATTGAAGATAATCTTGATAAGATGAACTGATGATCCTAAATATTTTACTTTTACCTATAAATAGAAAAGTTCCATAAAAATTATACACGGAGCAAATATTATAGATGTACATTCATCTCTTCTTAGTCATTATTTTATTACTTATAATTATTAGATAAAGGATAAGAAGAGAATGGAATGAAAAAAAAAATTATTGAAAAAAATTTACTTATAGTGATTGATTCTATTATTTTGATTAGATTCATCAATGAAAAGAAAAAAAAACTAATTATGATCTGATTCTTTATTGAAGATAATCTTGATAGGAGGGACTCTCCTAATTGATTATCATATATATTTTATTTTTACCTATAAATAGAAAAGGTCTCATGAGAATTATATACAGAACAAAGATTATACATCTACATTCATCTTTTCTTAGTCATTATTCTATTTCTTATAATGATTACATAAAGGATAAGAAGAGAATGGAATGTAAGTATAGTTCTTCTTGTAAATCCCTCGTTCGGATCGAATGATGATGCATTTGTAAATCAAAAGAAATGTATTTTGAATGACA
The DNA here is from genome assembly GCA_024322285.1 of Musa beccarii. Classification (NCBI taxonomy): domain Eukaryota; kingdom Viridiplantae; phylum Streptophyta; class Magnoliopsida; order Zingiberales; family Musaceae; genus Musa; species Musa beccarii. The sequence goes on from CM044400.1 coordinate 30,315,351, forward strand.
TCGAGAGGCATGCATCTTAAGTTTAATCTATTGTTATTTGATTTTATATTTTAATATTAAAATTTTTTTTTTGTATAAGAATAGTATGATTATAGTTTTTATCCTTACAATTGATACCAAAGTTGTTTTGAAATCAAATACCCTATATCATAAAATAAAAAAAAAGATTTATTTTATATTATTTGCTGTGTATTATTATCATTTGCTTGCAAAAGGGTGCTTTGTTCTATTTTGTTTATCTTATAGTCACTTGCTTGCGACCAATGAAGGTTTCTCACCCACACAGGTAGAATCATGGATGGAAGGTATAATCTTGATCTTGGTCGATGAGCTGTGTCGGTAGTTTGTGGTCAACGTTGACCAAGACAAGTAACAACCTAACATGTAGTGAGATGGCTGTGCGCAATGCTGATTGGGCACAAGCAGTATGATTTAATTTGAAAAAGTCTAATCTTGATCAATTTTGACCTTGATCAATCTCAGTTTATGATCGGATTTGATTTTGATTATACCGCGATTGGATTTTGACCAAAAGAGCTCATGACCATTGGCCAGGGCCAGAGAGCAGCGAGAGGACGCATACACCTGCCGCCGGTGGACTCGAATAACAAGCTGACACATCACAGTATTCGGGTAAAAATGAATCCTCTTCATGCCAAGATCAGGTTGATAATTTAGTTCCTTCTTCCGAGCGATGCATCCCCCCTTGCCCACGCTGGTTCCGCCTGTCTCATCGTTCCTTTTTCGCCTCCCACTCCTCTCGGATAGGTTAAAAAGAGACCCTGAACCTTTCTCAATAGTGTTCGACCTAACTGGATACTTTATCACTGTCTCATCGATGGCAAGCCCGCCCTTCCACCGTTGAAAGGAAGCATTCCGGTCATCCTCATCTGCACTTGCGTGACATCCACATACTCTCTCTCTCTCTCTGTGTTTACGTGTGCACGTGTGCTATTATACTACATGACTAGAAATTCCATGCCGAGTATCTTCCATTCCATTCGAGAGGCCGGCGAATCGTGTTGTGCTTTATGCAGATGAGTCTGTGCAATGCATCCACTAAGATGGAGGATTAAAGCAGGTGTGTTTTACATGGTGGACAAGAGTTGCATGCGGATGTTGGGGAGTGCCCGTCGGTCGACGATGCTTCCATGACGGCCATCGGATGCCGTTAAAGATTATGCTTAGAGAAGATTAAGTTGGATTACGTCTGGTTGAAGTTTAAGATAACACTCGTGAAGAACTTGATCGAGTTTAGCATGAAGATTGTGTTCCTCTTCTATTTGAAGCGCTCTCTCTCTCTCTCTCTCTCTCTCGCGTAAAGAACAAGACACATAAATTAATTAGTTTTCTCCAAGACAAAATAAAATAAAATAATTACGTTCGACTTGGTTTCAACTGAGATGAATTTGGATCGATCCGTTTTGTAGATCTGATTGGATATTGTGACACTTCTAGCTGCTCCATCTTAATCTGCTCTGGTCTACGTGGAAGAACCTAATCTCACACTAAATGCCATTATTACTATTATTATTATCATTATCATTATTATTATTGTATGTTGCGAAGACGAATAGTATTCTTATCCTTGTGTTCTGTATCTGGTGTTCTCTTGTTCTCCTCAAGCAAGTCATCCTTGGTTCTTCCCCAGCCACCTAACCCTTACCTCAGCTTAACAAGCCTCCACTCCATTACAATAAACCACAAGCTTCACTCTCACGGATCGCTTCCTGCTTGACGAATCAGCTTTTTGTGGCGAAAATGACCGCATTGACTTCTTCTTTGAGAACGAGAAGCTGCACCGCAGATGGGGGATGAGAGAGAGGAAAACAACAGTAAGAACGTCCAGAGAAGCATATCTGGAAATGATGCTGAGGGAGCCCTTTCCAGTTGTGTCCGATTCAGATGAACGTATAGCTGAGTGCCGCCCTCATACACGGATGATAAATATATATATCTAATTCAGATCTCTGATCTCTACCCCTACATAAGTAAACGCATGCATGTCATCTGCTTGCACTTAACTCTTCTTTTAACTCTATAAGAAGCAAAAACTCCCTCTTTTAACGCAGATTAAACCTCCCACATAGAAGGCAAAAGATGGTGAGTTCAACTGGCTTCGACTCGTGACCAAATATGATGCTCAAAGTCTTCTCCATCAAGTGAGAGTCTGATACCACAAGTTTACAGTCTCTAGATCACATCGACATATATAAGCAAACAACTTTTGTCACGGCTATTCGTTAGTATCTTGTCATTGTGACAGTCTGTGGCCAGTAGCAGTCATTATCTTTTTGTCAGTCATTCTTAATATTCTAAGAGAGAGCAAGAGCTGAAAGGAATGATGATGTCTGAGCTACTTAATTTATTTTTTATTTAAATAAATTTGATTAGGATCTCCTTCATATGTAATAATTTACGAAGAAAAAGGAAGTTAATTCAGAAGAAAAAAAAAGAAGAAATCAGTTTTATTGTTTATTGGATAATACAAATTTTGACCTAAGATATCTCTATAAAATGGAATTCTATTAATCAAGAATTATTTTTATATTTTTCTAAATTCTTAAATCTATATCAATAAAAATGATCAGAAACGAGAAGATCTTACAGCAACTCTCAGAATTAGGTTTCCTTCTGACTTCACTTGGAAAGGCAAGCGTGCAATGAATCAGCAACAGAGCCAGAGGAAAGGGGTGGTCATGCCGAGCTCTGCCGAGACCCCCAAACATGGCTGGTGTTGCAACAACAAGTGCAGGCGAAGGTATCGTGGGACTTAGACTCGAATGGTGGTCTGCCTCAATGCTGACCGCGTCAAGGGTTCCTACCTACGTAAGAGAGCTATTTTACGAGCACTGCAGCCGCGGCTAAAAGTTCCAACGTCGTCACTGGACCAACTGGGTCGAGGAAGATGATGCAGTGGATCAGCTACACGCCATTGCCGGCCAAATAGAATACTCCCCCAAAGTGGACAATCAAACCGTGTTTCCCCCAGCTTTCCTTCAACCCCGACGTCCTTGATAATAGCAATGCCCTTCTCTTGTCCTTTGCCACCATCTCCAGCATACAAAGGCGTCCCTTCCCACCATCGTCCACCTCCTCCACCCCTCCGAATCCGGTGTTCGAACCGGAGATGGAAGAAGATGGAAATAAAAAGGACGCCACGGCATCGAGCGAAGAGACCAGCTCCGCGGAGCCGACGGGGCACGACGACGCCGGAACCAAGCGGCCGTACTACGAGTGCACCTTCTGCAAGAGGGGTTTCTCCAACGCGCAAGCTTTAGGGGGGCACATGAACATCCACCGGAAAGATCGAGCCAGGGAGCGGCCTTCGGTCTTGGAGAGGACCGAGGACGACTCGGACGGCTACCGACACCGCGACCAGTACGCCAACAGCTGCAGCGCCTTCTACCGCCCTCCGGCCTTCGAGCCATTGAAGGGTTACACCATGTACTTCCCACCTGCGTCGTCATCGTCGCCATCAACCGGAAGGGACGAGGCGAGGTTGAATGCGGACAGCGGCTTGCAGATCACACACGACACGAGCCGCTTCGGTGAAGACCTACGCTTGGGCTTGACCACTCATGGCGGAGAAGGGAGGCAGGAGGAGGAGGGAGATGAACTGGATCTGGAGCTGAGGCTCGGCCATCAACCATAACCGAAGTCAGTGCCCAGTACACAGCTAAGTGTTCTCTTTGTACAGTTTGTGTTATTTGTGGTTCAATTACTCTGCATGTGAATCGATCATATCAACATAAATGTTACGAGTACATGAAGCTCCTTTTGATTGAAAGGAATCACAAGTCCAAAACACGAGAAGAACAGAACTGATGGAATGGCAAGAATGTGACACCACAGGTTTAGGTCTCTTCATCTGAAACTACTCTCGATCACATTCGAACACATACTTAGATTGGTGAGACCTCCATAATCATACATAGACCCTAAAAATTCAACGTCATTAACGAATGCATCTCGGGATGTTCACCTCGAATGAAGTGTCAAATTTTTGTAATAATCCACGAAAATACGTAAACTTTTATTTATGGCTTGCTACTCTTTTATGGGCTATTTGGCTTTTGCGGCCTACGATCAAATTTTATAAAGAACTCAACGGGCCTAATACAATATATGATTTAGGCCGAGACTCTCATCACCCTTGTTTTTTTTTATTTAAAATATTAATTTGATGATAAAAGAGTAATTAGGTAGAACACATCATCAACCCATCCAGAACATGAGAGGAGTGATGTAAGCCCCCAAGGAACAGCATAGCTTTTGTCTTCAAAGGCTGTTCCACACATTAGGAAACTGGGCATCTGAATCGAGTATGCCAGTCTTAATCAACATGAGCGCATAAGCCTTCCTTTCCATCGCTCCTCCTTTCTATCATGGCCTCCGCTGCGAATTCAACCCCACGAGGCAAATCAACTCCTCCAGGTCAATCCAAATCATCCACGGCACGGAGGTTCCCCAACGTTGGCGCCGCGTGTCGACGGCCCCCTCCGGCTCCAGCTCCGGGACGTCCCACCGCCTTGCCAGCGGAGGAGCAGAGGGGACCCGCCGCCGACGACTCCGCCCTTTTTCCATCGTGTTTTCGTTTTCCCACACGTCTCTCTATTTGCAACGTGTGATGTCGCGATACCGTCGCACGTGATGATGGCCACCCCTGTCGCGGATCTTCTCCACCGGCGCTTTCGTTGGTCATGTCCGGTTCGCATCGCAGCCACTCGTTTGCTTTCGTGTTTCCAACCAACGGTGCGATCATTACTACGGATCTTCTGACGGTGACGCTACCGATGACGACTCGTGTGCCACGTCAGGAGGTCGCGCCGTCTATCCGACGAAGCCGCTCCCATCCACAGTGATCCTACGAATTATGGGCAAACAGATGGGGGTTGAAGTCGAGTTGAGCCCGGAATAGATGTCACGTGTCACATGAACCATTAAATTCTTTTGATCTGCATTTAAACTTTGATGTGCTAGGCCACTGGTGGCAATATCGACGTGTCATGTGGACATCACAATTCATAATTAAGTACACGTGTGCAATTTGGCATCACACGTTAGTTATCCGACACATTTGTCACTCGGCCATGTGGTATCCCACCGGAGCGATGCCACCCACGGAATACCAGGATAAAATCCGAGCCGTCGATTGAGTCCTTGCTTATTTGGAATATAATACAGAGATAATTATTTTTGACCCTAAAAAGAGGAGAGGGGTATTGGGACAGCGAGCAAAGGCGAAGGGGGTGGGCCAACCCCGTACACGTTTCGGTACGTGGCGGTCGGTGACGGGCACCTCGAGCTGGCTTCCACGACAAACGCAACGAGCAGCTACGTCCCTTCCCCCGTCTCTTCTTTAATAATAATGAGTCCATAACAAACCAAACAGCACACACAAAGTACTCGACGCAGCTACATCCCCTTCGTCGTAGGAAGAGACCCCCCTCCCCCTGCTTCCTCCTTCTTGTCCGATTGAAGGCACCCTCCCAACGAAATCCACCTGCCGGAGATGGTCTACGGCGGGGATCGCATCCTGCCATCGCCCTCGCCCCCTTCCGCCGGTCCCGGCCCTTAATGGGCGCCGTCCTGCGTCAAGAAGATGGCCGGCGACGGCGAGTCCTCGGGGCGCCGGCGGATCGAGATCGGCCGCCTCGAGGCTGCCGGCGAAGACGATCCCCCGCCGAGCGCAAGAATGGCAGGAAAGCGGCGAGAGGAGCCGGAGCCCTTCGGATTCGCCGTGGGCCAGAAGCGGAGCCGGACCGCCGGTGACGACGCTGCTGCTCCTCATCCTCACCCGGAGGGCTCCTGTTGGGCCGCACCCTCGTCGTCGTCCGCCTCTGTCGGAGAAGCTTGCGCTCGGGCGATCGGGTCGACTTCTCGGTTGGTGCCGGCGGTGGCGGAGCATCCCGTCGCGTTCGGATCAATATCGCTTTCGGGTCGGTCGAGGGAGATGGAAGACGCTATCTCGGTCCGGCCGGGCTTCTTCCGGGCGGAAGGCAGCCCGCCGCTTCATTTCTTCGCCGTCTTCGACGGCCACGGTGGCGCCCACGTAAGTTTCGAAGCCCTACCTCTCCTCTCCTGTTGTTTAATCTTCATTTTAAGTTTTAAGCACCGAACAGTAATGATCTGATTAGTTTCGGAAAAGATGACTACATTTCGAATGTTTGGTTTTGTTTTCCCGTCAAAATGTTCTTGATATGATGAGAAAAAGAAATTGTCTATTTATTCCGCTAAAGAAATTATTAAAATGGACGGTGATGCCGACGCCCGAAATTATTACTCCATACTTCAAGCGGTTCCAAGCGGTGATTTGGGCGATCTTAGCCGTCTGATGAACGACCTCAACATCGCGACGCAGGTCGCAGATCTGTGCAAGGAGCGGATGCACATGCTGTTGGCGGAGGAGCTGGGCCGCGCGGAGACGGAGGAGGAGGCGTGGATGACGGCCGCGGTGAGGCGGAGCTTCGCGCGGATGGACGAACTGGCGCTGACGGCGTGCGCGTGCGGGAAGGTCGGCATGCCACCGTGCGGGTGCGAGCGGTCGGGGATCGAGTCCGAGATTGTGGGGTCCACGGCGGCGGTGGCGATCGTCGGCGGTAGTCGGATCTTCGTCGCCAACTGTGGGGACTCTCGGGCGGTGCTCAGCCGAGGCGGCCGCGCGGTGCCGCTCTCCGACGACCACAAGGTCAGTCCAGTGGCATTCCTTGCAATTATCACGGCGGTCCAAAGGGCCATTGCCTCTCGTGCAACCACCCCTCGCCACGTGGTTTTCGTGAGGACTTGGGAACCGATATTCTAGTAAATTCTATTCGATGTGACACGTGTCACCGAACCGACACGGGAAGCGCGGTGACGCGATCCGGGAAACGGTGATATATGCCATACTAGTTAGTAACGCTCATGTGATATTTGGCGTTAGGGTTTAAGGAGGAGGTAACAAAACTATTTCTTTTGGCAGCCGGACCGACCGGATGAGCTGGCGAGGATAGAAGCGGCCGGGGGACGGGTGATATATTTGAACGGAGCTCGCGTCGACGGCATACTGGCCATGTCACGAGCGTTAGGTATGAGTATGATTTGTATCTTCGTTTCAGAAATGTCATCCGCTGCATAATTTCTTATTGTCGTCCCAAATGTTATTGAAGCAGGCGACAATTATCAAGCAAAATCTAATGCACAAGGAAAAAGTCAAACCTGATTGTGACTTATATTTGCGATTGCCTTTTAGGTTCCTGTGTGCCTGCATGGTAGTGCCGGTAGCAAATCTTCGATCAAGTAGATAATTTGAGGGACATATCCCTTAAATTATCTACAATAGCAAACCGGGTCAATGCATGAAAAGGGTGAATTAATCGAAACTTCATTTTGAGGTCTGCTCATAAATCGGGAATCCTTGGACGTAACATCTCTCCTAGTCAGTTTATTACTCAGAATTTCCACTATTATGGTTAACTTCATATCATACTTGTCGAATATGTATGTCCAGCTGCGAAGGTTGTCTTTCTTCTGGGAATATCTGTGTTCCCTTTCCATCTCCTGTCGTTTTCATGTTTTCCTACATGTTAGTGTTTTAAGCACAAGCAATGCTGCCAATTATTGGCTAAACAGTCTTTGGATAGCAGCACAGTATGAATTAAGTTTACCTGTTGTGTCTGGCCTTTTATTTCCATAATAAATCATTGCTGGGACTGGTAAAGTCTTGAAAAAAGTAAGATCGACAATTGACATGCGTGAGAAGTCAGATGGACCTTAGGATAAACGATTGACGGAACTAGGATTTTTTGTCGGACTTGTTCACCATAAAAAGAAATCTTGCATAGAGAGATTATACTTATAAATGCACACACAAAAATAATTACTGAACAGTCGTCGAAATTGTTCATGTTTGCATGCTTTTCCGTCAAAATTCTCTTCTTTTTTTCAGTGTGAGCAGTTATATTTCCCTGCATATGTTCATAGTAGAAATTAATGATTTGATGGTTAAAACACAAATAGTAGCATTCGCGTTACTAGTAATTTTATTTCTGATGGCTCGTGAGGTTTCTTGTTAATTAATATAGGTGGAATGTGGGCAATAAAACAAGAGAGTTGAACAATAGTTTCCTGTGGATTACTATTTCTGCTGCTTTATTTTGTGTCACTTGATGGCTGAATCCAGTCTCGATTGTATAAGTTTGGGATTACTATTAATCTGCTCTTCTGCTTCTGTATAATACTATTCCCATGCATAATTCTAAGGAGTATGACCGAAGGCAACGGCTGCCAAGTGTAACTGTGGTTCGTCGGTGTCCGTCGCAAGTATAGAAACCTGTGATCTATTGATTGCTCCTTCGCAGGGGACAAGTACTTGAAGCCCTCTGTGAGTTCCGAACCGGAGATCCGCGTGGCGGAGAGAACCGGCGAGGACGAATGCCTGATCGTCGCGAGCGATGGGCTGTGGGACGTCTTACCTAATGATCTTGCATGTGATGTGGCTCGACGGTGCCTGGAAGAGGCGGATCCGACGGGGGAATCCGAGGACACCCTCGGCGGAGGCGCAACGGACGGGCGGGAGGAAGCTGAGCCAGCATCCGACGCACGATGCTCTCTCGCAGCAACACTGTTGGCTAGGCTGGCGCTGGGAAGGAAAAGCGCTGACAATATAAGCGTAATTGTTATTGATCTGAGAAGAAAGCGACCGTAGTCCGTCTCCATGAATTGGTTTGTTTGATGGACGGAGTCCTGCACCACCGAAACAGTGTGTTGAAGAGAAATGTGCTGCAAGGATGATACTGGATTTAAATGCCAAAGTTCATCGAAGAATTCTTGCTCTTATGACATCTTGAATGGTGGAGGAGACGATGTGGGACCCGGGAAATCCAATGATAAGGCAGAGGTGGAATGAACGTTGGATCCTTTCCACCACGGATCGAAGATTTCGTGCCACAAAATATGCATCAGGCAGCAGCTTCTCTTGGAAGAGACTTGCATTACCATTTTAAAGATGTTACGAGACATCCAAATCTCCGCTTGTGGCCTTATCATACGTAGCAGCGAACTCGGCCTGCCTGCCTGGATGCTGGATTCTCTCTGCCATCTTCTTCGCTAGCAGCAAAACTACCACCGCTGCGGCTACGCCTGCCCCCTCTTCAGGCAAAACGGATCCAACATAGGAATGCACTTGATGGGATTTTTATGATCGAATTATATCTTGATGAATTCAAGGACGTGCGAGAATGTTGGCACAATTTGGAACATCTGAAAAATAATACCATGTTGACCGCATGAGGTCGAAACATCGAGTATAAGTGATGGCTATTGGCCATATAATACTGAGATGTCAGCGATGCAGTAATTAAGGTGTTGACTATGTACTCCATTATCTATTTTACATATGTATATAACTATTATTATTTGGATGATTTGAATTGTCGATTGTCGATATGTAATCTTATTCTCGTTGTACTCAAGTTAGTATATTTGGTGTCTTTTTATTGATTCTGAGAGTTTAAACTTATATTCTTGTGGCACGTAAAACCTCACCAAACACATTGAATGGGCTGCTAAACGTGCATCTTAAGCTATTGAGTTCTGACCGGGCATATTTTGTCATCCATCATCATCACGTGGTCGCAAAGAGGAAAGAGAAAGATTAAATTTTCTTTTTATTATTTATGATAATAAAAATAATTATAAATTTCTTTCTCATCTATTTACGATGAGAAAGATAATCACAAATTTTCTTCGAAAAAAATAAGTACAAGTTTTTTTCATATTCTTTGCAACCATATATGAAATTATTTTCAACACAGAAAAATGGGAGACTTCTTTTATACCTCATGTCACTAACTAACTTAAGCGTCGGTAACACTTCGAAAGCTCAACGTTTTCATCTTAGAAGTATCTCAGATGATTATATATATATATATATATATATATATATATATATAGGTTTAGAGTACATCAAATTAACTAAAACGTCAACAATATTGTTTTCTTAACAAATATCAATTAGTACGTAGAACATAATTTTTAGTTGTACTCTTTGTACGACCATCATCCGTATGAAAAAATAGATCACGTTCAAACTCAGATATCCATATGGAGGAGATCTGCACGAAGATGAATAGAGATTTCCCGACATGTTCGTTGCCATTGCTGATTCATTGAACAAGTAAAAGTAACGTTGATTTATGGGTTTCTACGTGCCATTTGAAATCTGGAATACAACCCTCATCCTGAAATATCAAGATCCAAGATAGAAACATTGCTTCTTTTATCTATGGACTTCATTCCCAGAAGGCCCTTGATAATGCTTTAAACATTAGATGATCATGATTAAAAAAAATAGCATGCTTATCAAACCTCGAGAAGCGAGCTAATTATATATTATCCCCTATAGTTAGTTATCTTTAGTATCTCGATCTCTATAATTTAAAAAAATCATGTTGATATTCATATTGTTGTTAAGATGAAATATCTAGATTCATTTACCTTAATGCCATAAAAAAAATGAAGGATAAAAATATAATTTTGAGTTCCAATTGATGATGATAAATGACGAACCATGACATCGTTAAGGGTCAGAGCTCCTATTGCTCCTCCTGTTACTGACGCAAATATCAAGCGATGCTACTCAACAACTACGTCGATAGCAATAGGAGCTCTAGCTCCTAGTGGCACCGACATAGATACCGAGTGACGTAGATTGACAACTGTATTGGCAACGAGGTGAGCAACAAGAGCTTCGACCCCCAGTGGCACCAATGCAGATATCAAGCGATGCAGCTAAGTATCTACGTTGATGTTACTTGAGGTCGAAGTTTCTACCGCTCCTCTCGTTGCCGATGCAATTGCCAAGCAATGTTGCTCGGAGCTTCGACCACCCAACGATGTCGTCATCTCCCACCACTATCAATTAAAACTTAAAATTATTTTTTGATCTTATATTTTTTTATACCATTAAGGTAAATAAATCTAAATATTTTATTTTTTTTATAATTATAAAGATCTTAAATATAATTTTTTTAAAATATAAACATAAACAAACTAATAACAGTTAACAACACGACTCATATGTAATAGTACGGTGAGCAGAACACCAATTCGTCCTACTTTGTGCCATTTGATGAGCTCGGTGACCCAAGTTTGAGTGTCTGACCTGAGATGCTGATCTCGGCGCTCATGGTCACGGCCAGCCGAAAAGCCAAGCTGGAATTGGACTGTGGCACACAGCGACCGGAAACCACTTGGAGATCCATCACCCATCGGCTGCCGATACCGTAATATAAAATCTGGTACATCATGAGGACAAGAAGCTACCGACGCAGACCTTATCATCCCAAGGGTGGTGTGGCCGAGGAGGACAAGTGGACTCACCACCGCCGAGTCCGGAAGGAAACATTAATCAATACAGGAGACGTCGTCCCTCCATGGGGTCTCCCGCCGCCTGCTCTGCACACTGTCCAAGGACCACCGAGGCTGACACGACGTGTCTCCCCTCCTCCCACGGGCCCATCGCAACCACCACCACTACCTCCTCCTCCTCCTCGGTCACGCCCATCGTGCTTGCTTTCAAACTGGACTAATAATACATAGATACTTGGGAGTACGCTACAAAATCATCAGATTGTTCTAAGCAGCAGGTCTGGCATTAACATCACATCTCCTCTTCCAACCCGGCCAATTTCGTTCAAGCATACAGACATTAAATACTCCAATCCGCCCTGCCTCGTTCCTTCTCCTACGAGTAGAGGGTTTTCAATCTCTTGGCCGTGTGGATGAATCCCACGATAACCTGCATCTCGTCCAGTTGCTGTTCGCAAATGGGGAGAGAATATATCGGATAAGGAGGCAGATTGAGCGCAGAAGATGTAGCGGTTGCTTTCGAGATGTACCTGCGACAGCAAATGATTTTGCACACCATGAATCAGTTGTTCTTTTGTGGGGTTGGGGTTGATGTTCACCTGCACATCAGTTGGTGCCTGATGTTAAGCCTTGCAGAAAGGCAAGAGACGCTGTGAACAGACGAAACCTTAATGGCGATGAGGGCAGGAAACATACGAGATTGAAGTGCCTCCAGTATCTCCACAAGGCTGGCGTCCCCAGTTTGGCCAAATTTAATCTCTGTTCATAGAGTGTCAGCACAGATTCTCTCACAACATGGCAATATATATATCCCAAGATGAGAGGAAACTACTAGGGAAATGAATGCAACATCTTCTCACCATTTGAGGCTTATGACCATTCGCGTGAGTGTCTCGATGGTTGCCGCGCCCGTTTGACTTTGCTGAAGCCGCCGTCCATGGCCTGGTCTGTCGTACCCTTGGCTTTGTCGGCTTATGAAACTCCAAGCTCGCTGTCCAACAAATTAAACCAAGTCAAAAAGAAATAAAATACTCTCTACCACCTATTAATGAACAGTAAAAAAAACTTACAGTAATCCGCGTCTTTGTCCCCCATATCTGAACTACTGCAGAATGAGTTGTCGCAGTCGATGTCTTCATCATCGTCCTCGTTTCCAGTAGGAGCTTCCAGCACACTCAGCGCATTTCTTTGTAGCTTCACTTCCACCCCATTCTTTAGTACCTGATAACATGCAAGCAAAAATGTCTCAGCCCAAATAATTGACTATGGACAGCTCCAAACACTTCCATGTACGATTGAGAATCCATCTGTGTGACGAATTAAATGCAAGTGATGAGTGACAAAACTATGTTCCAAGGTCCATGTGATGCACGAAATTAGAGCGAACATAGATCGAAAGAAGAACCAGATGACTAACCAGCCAATGCCAGCCGCCGAGGCCGACTGCCTTCTTCACAACACCTTGAAGCCCAACCAGGACAGACTTTGTTCTGTTGTTGCCGGTCACAATGACCTTGGTGTGCCGGGGAAGCACCGAAAGCTCCTCGTCGCCGCTTTCCTCCTGCGAAGATGGGGTACGGGCAGAACACAACCCGGCTTCCATGGTTTGCATGCCGCCTGATTCCGATCAAGTGAAGAATTATCAAAAGCTGTTGCATCGATATCTTAATCGGTGAGACATGGAACCTTAATTGCTTAAAATCCTAAAAAGATTACTATGAATCGAAAAACCTGAATTCTACTTTTGAAGATCACAAGGCATGCAATGACAATTTGCAAATTGGAAAAGCAAGGTGGCCGTGTATGGGCATCAGGAGATCCAAGTTTTGGGTGCAGGCTTTATCTTCCGTGCAGGGCCCGCACCCAAAAAAGATGAACAGCGACTGGATCAACATCAGGACAGCTTGTGACCGCTGGACGCATGTCCCAGAATTCAATCCCATTATGAAGATTGCCAGAGGCTGGCTGACATCCAACAACTCACTAGATAACAAAATATCGGAGCTACTCTCGTAGCGACACAGCGACGAGCCAAGTGATAGTGTTTATAGCAAACATAAACATCGAACCGAGAGATCGCAAACTCGCCTGATTCGATCGATCGGAGCCACTACGGGAACTGTTTATCCTATCACAAAGGAGGAAACAAAAAGCATGAGCTCTTTATGGATTATTATTCATCGACGGAAAAGTGGAAGAAGCAAACTTTTGTGGATCTCACAAGAGGGATTGCACAATGGAATTGCCATATCGATTTGGCACTATATGAGAGAAGGTAGTGGCAGGCGAATTTGATATTAGCATCAAAAATCACTTTTTTTTTTCCGATGCAGTATCACTTATCGATCGCTCGAAGAATTAGCAGTCAAAAGACGACAAAGGGAAAGTGGAGGGCATCCTTGGCGAGCAAGTCCGATCGATCGCATGCAAATAAATTACTATTGGGTGCAGATCTTTCCGCCACGGAACTTAACACTGGCATCTCCGCTTCTATCGTTCAAATTTCCAATCTTCCACAAAAGGAAGGGATTCGATTTAGATCTAACGCCGCAGATCTAATCCGGTTCGGCATTCAAAATCTCAATTGACCTTAGTCGCTACACGAATGCAAGAACAGATGAAACCAAAACAAAAGAAAAGCTCCGGAATCCGAGATGCCATACCACAATGCTACGATCCCGCGAGCCGGAGAAGAGAAATCGAAGAAACCGTCGAAATGTGGTGGTTTTCCGCCGCAAGAAACACAAGCACCGGGGTTTTCCGCGACGAGACACCGAAATTTGATCCCCAGTCGACCGGAAACCAGCGGATCTGCGAGAATTTGCACCCGGAGAAGGGATTCTTGTGAAACCAGTAGGGTTTCTTAGCAAGAGAAGAGAAAGGGGGAGAAAGTAGCGCACAGTAAATGCTTTACAACTGCCAAATGAGTAAGTAAACGTTTCGGACCGGTTTTTAAGGAACCTTCTCTGTCCGAAGCCGGTTTGACGGCCTCCGCTCGGCTTCAGCGATCGGCTCGAAGGCACGTCCAAGCAATGACACGAAATCCACCGTTCAAACAACGCACTCGCGGATGGAGGGTAGTTTGGTCATTTTATCTTTGGCGCCTCCCGACCGGATCACGTGCCCTTCCTCGCCGGCTGCAAGCTGGAGCCGAGCCGCAGTACGCACGAGGAGAGGCCGCCGACAGCGACACGTGTTCCCGTCCAGCTGTCGGCATCTAATCCACCAGACCACCTGATCAACGACCCGCCCGGCGATTACCCAAAAAGAAGTCCCGTCCGAGCTCTCTCTTGACCTCCGGCGGGGCCCGCATTCACACAGGCGGGTGCGGTGGCGGGCGCCCGGTCCTGGGTCTCGGACTCCGCCTTGCCGAGAGGAGGAGACAGTTGTATAGGGCGAGTTACAAGTCCGGATGGCAGCTGGCGGCCACTACATGGCAGAGACGGGGCCCCCCCGTCCGCTTCTTCCCGTTCCGGTTGCTGGTTTTGGATCTCCGGGCCGAGGAAGGATAGGGAAAGGAAACCGGGGAAGGGAAGAAGGGGGCACATGCATGGCAATTACGCCCACGCATTCAAAGAGGGCGAGGAGGGACATGGCATAACATCAAACGGCTTGCCTGCGGACCAAGTCGGGAAAAAAAATCATCTTGGTTTTTGCGAGAAAAAAAAATATATATATCATAATATAGTTTTCTTGGGGATCATGATGACTCGGATGATTTGTTTTAGCATCAAATGTCAGTTCATCCGACGGGCCCCACCCTAGCATAGGCCGGTGCGAACACCACGGTGCTGGAACACCGATGTGGCATCCTTTCCTTACGTGTAACGATGTCCGTATTCATGATGTTTTCGATCGAATTGGATCATGATTTGGGACGGAAATAGTTTGCACCTCATTTTGGGTCTCGAACGTTTAAATCACACGACCGAAGGATGGCGGGAGCCCAAAATGTGCGACGCACAGTGTTATTGAAAAATTAATTACATAATAACTTAGGTGAAAGGGCTCGTTATCGCCCTCCTAAACATGAGAATATTTATAAGCAATAAATCAACAATAAAATCTTATACATGAATGGAGTGCGACATGTCACCTTGTTCGGTTGACACGTATCGACAATATCCATCAGCGCCGGAAGAGACGGGCGCAAAGGATTCTGTTTCCACGGGCCCCGACAGAAGGACCTCCTCGTTCTCCTCGGTCCACGCATAAATCACCACTTTGTGGCCGTTTATGACGGAATTGACGGCTGATATCGAAAGCACGGCATCACCACGGGCTTCCCTCGAGTACCCTCCCGCTCCTTGTCCTCCCTTCCAAGCTTCCACCAACACCGTGGCCTCTCCTCCAAGTCTCATGGATTTATAAGTCTAAGCTTTCCCGACAACCTTATCCTTCATCTCCAAGGCTGCTCGAGAAAGAGACGCTTCAAGCTTGCACCGTCGGATCGGAAGAAGGCTCCTCGACAATGTTTTGAGCTTATAAAGGGATCGGATCCGTTTGCATCGCTTCGTCTTCTTTAATTCTCTTTATGCAGCCACATTCTCACCACCCGTCCTTCATCAATCTTAATCAGCTGACAGACTTGGGCAGAAAGAAGAGATGCAGATAAGGTTAAATCTCTTTCGAGACTGCAAACGCCAAGTTCAAATAGGTAGTGTGATGCATGCAGTCCCATTGCATGATGAGTGCAAGTTGTCTTGTTATTTCTTGTTTCCTGCGAGCAAATATGATGCATGCATGTAACGTACGTGAAATAGGATGATCGATGAGATATACCACAGGAAAACGTGAAGCGGGAGCACCGATCTCGTCTTCAAGCTTCAACCTGTGCGAGGAGTACACCATCGCCTTCCGCAGCGACTCATACCATGAATTCTGGGCTCAGGTTCTGGATCTCACCTTAGACCATGGTGCCGCCCTCAAGCCCAGAGGAAGTAGCGCTGTTGCACGTCTCCCTTCTTATCGCCTCCTGGCGGAGCATCTCCTCGACCCGGACCAGCCCACCGTCACCAAAATCCTTACCCACCTCGCAAAACGTTGCCGCCCTGAGATCCATGTCCTCCTCTCCGACTATTACTCCGAGACCGCCGACGCCTCGCTCCTCTGCGGCCTTCTCCTGAAGGACATCGATCGGATTCGACGTCGGTACCGCCCGCTCAATGCCGCCCTTCGTTCCTTCGTCTCCGATAGCCGGTCACGTAACGGCCTCCAGGCCATAGGCGACTTCCTCGCCATTGTCTCCAGGGCCACCAACTCCTTCGATTCAGTGGCTTCATCTCGACGCAAATTCCGGGCAGTTCAAGAGGGTTCTGCAGACCTACTCAAAAGGCTCGAGTCAGGCCGCAAGAAGACGAGGGCAAAGCTTCGGTTCATCAACCGCCTCAAGCGAACATTGGCCACATCGGCGATCGTCCTCGCGGTTTCGACGTTCATCATCGGTGCTTGTGTACCGATGCACGCTTTGGTAACCTTGACGGCACTACCGCCGTTCCTGTCGTCTTCGTCTCGGTTCGCCTCGGCGAGGAGGCTGGATAGGGTGGTCGCTCAGCTAGATGCAGCGGCCAAAGGGACGTACATCTTGAACCGGGACCTGGACACCATTAGCCGGCTCGTGGCACGGTTGCACGACGAGGCCGAGCACACGCTCACCCTGTTAAGGCTCTGCGAGCGGCACGGCGGCCACCGGCGGCGGTTGACGCAGGAGGTGGCGCGGCAGATAACCAAGAACCTCGCGAGCTTCCACCAACAGCTGGATGAACTGGAGGAGCACCTGTACCTCTGCTTCATGACCATCAACAGGACTAGAAGATTGGTCTTGAAAGAGCTTTTGGTGGCTGGCAGTAGCAGAGTCTAACGCAACGCCATCAAGCGGCGGTTTTCCAGTCTATATTTGCAGAGTGTCAAGCTCACATTTGCATGCGTAATAAATTGATTGTTGTCTCCTTTGCTTGCCAAATTCGATCCATGAGCTACCAAATATACCTTTTTCTTTCCTTGGATGATGAGTTCAGTTTGTTTATTTATTTACCAAATAAATAACATAAATTTTTATGGTGCAGAAGATAAATACATACAGTTTGCGAGGCAGAGATGCCAATTGATTCAGATGGTTTATTTGAGAGCATTTTGCCAATTGATTCGTCCTTTTCCCCCATTCAAGCGCAAGTAACTCGTTCCGCATTCGGTCTTTTTTACCAGTACGCAACCTCTTACGTATATATATAGTCTTCAATCCGAGCAAGCTATCGAAATTGTTTCTGCACCAGAAACACACCCGGAAAAGTACTCGGATGATCCTTACCGTCAATTTTACACACACCCTCCTGTGTTTCCTCCACGTGTCGAAATTACCATGGTGTTTCTGGGGGTTTTATCTACGTGAGTGTTAAAAGTACTGCTAGACTTTCTCCATCGCCAGGGCTGACCTGGTACAGCCGGTTTTCGGACGGAGAGCACCGGCTGAATCGGTTCCGAAATTTCAGAATAATTAAATATATTTGGAATCCAAGAAACCAGGCTCGCGATTGCCTTCTTCCCCGAGGAGTTTCTTCGCCCGGAGGGCTTCTTGCCGATTCCTCGGTTCCAATCTCTTCCCCTCTCTTCCGTCTCGTCCTCGTCGGTCTCCTGTCCACATATTCACGCCCGAAGATCTCTCCTCCGAGGTTAAAAAGCTCGTCGTTGTTCTCGATCTTGATTTATTCGTGCTTCTTTAATGTTTGAGGTTTCTGCTGATTATTTGTTGTTATCTGGATCCGACTCGTTCATTTCCTGGATCAGATGATTAGGTCGTCGATTGGTGGCATACTTTTGGTGGGTTTCCGTCCACCAGGCAATATATTTTCTGTTTGGATGTTGAAGCATGTAAGGAATTAGGGGCCTTCTATTGATTCCTTGTAGCTGTAACTGCTACCGGAATGGCTCCTTGTATAAAGAATGAATCGAGCTTTTATCCATTTCATTAATCATTAGACTACTTTGATCAAGAATAATTTGATCTCATGTGTCTTCTTTTCGCTGATTTAATTTCTAGAAACTGGATTGAATCCTCTCCTGGTTAAA
Source organism: Musa beccarii (assembly GCA_024322285.1). Taxonomy (NCBI): domain Eukaryota; kingdom Viridiplantae; phylum Streptophyta; class Magnoliopsida; order Zingiberales; family Musaceae; genus Musa; species Musa beccarii. The sequence goes on from CM044400.1 coordinate 30,333,768, forward strand.
TCTCCTCTCCTCTGGTCTCTCAAATTTTGTTATTCAGTTACACACATTAATTATTACGCTTGGCATCTTTTGTTTTGAGAGGAGATGATCCATTTTCTTTAATCTTTCGGTGCTTGATGCTTTAACTGAAACTTGGCATTATATTTATTATTCAATATCTTCAGCATGAATTTTGTGGCTGCACGTATCAATTCATGCGATCTATTATATTGTAATTTTCTATTTGCTTTAATTTGTCATTTTAACATTAACAATGAAGGACCTGGTCCAATTTGAGCTTATTAGAAATGTATCTTTTTCTTTTCTTCTTGTTGTTTTCAGCTTGTGTGTGTATGTTCATCTGGTGATTAGTCTCTTTAAATTTGTAGTCGATATGACGGACAATGTAGAAGGGGTAGAGAGAGCTTCTTCTCGGGGAGCTGACTGGGAAGTAGTGTCTCTCACAGCATCTGCCTATGCTGCTGCACCTGGACCGAATGAGTTTAGCCCTACTGATAAAAGTGAAGAACAGGAGGACATAACTAAACTTGAGTCTTCTTCTGCATTATTAATGTCAGGTCATTTTGTTTTTCCACCCGGTGAGCATGAGAATCTCCCAGTAGAACCAGACTCGAGCAAAAATTATAGTGAAATGGAGGGGCATACTCCTGGAGTGGTTAGTGTTGATAATGGATTTGATAGTCTGGGTAAAGAAAGGCAGCAGACTGAATCCAATGATGACCTGCACAGTTTTGAGTTTTATGATAAAGGGAGTCAAATATCTACATGTGACATGGTATTCGAAGAGGGCACTGGATTTCAAAAGCTAACCTTGGCTGGATTGGAGCAGGGTATGCTGGATGATTCTGAGTCTGCTGCTGTTCACTCTGAAACACATAAAAGTGACACCGAATTTGAGGTAGAAGGATCTTTGGATGTGATTATGGATTCTCCTCGGGAGCATACAAAACTTTGTGAAGATGAAGTTGATCAACCTAACCTTCCTTGCCAAGTATGGTGGAAGAGGCATGCAACATCTTTGTATTGCCATGCAAAGGAATCCAATACATTTTGGTCCGTTGTTGTCGCTGCAGCTGTCATGGGGGTTGTAATCATGGGGCGGCGATGGCAGCGTGACAAATGGCAGCTTCATCAAATCAAATGGAGGTTTAGCATCCGTGGTGAGGTATGCTTGCGTCCTTTGTAAAAATCGATTTAGGTTATTTCAAGAAGCATTGAAATTGTTTTATAAATTTGCATTTCTGTTGTACCAGATCTCTTTCTTAATTCTGTTCTTTACTGCTGGTTATTAATTACAACAGTAGATTAATCTATAATGATGATCTCTTCTTGAATTATTTCGATGTGCATGCATACTCGTAACAAGAAGCAGGCACAATTGAGTTATACAAGGTTTTAGCATGTACTCTCCTGGAATTGGATGACAGATATGTATAGAAGTAAAATTTCAAATCCCCATGATTAATGCATTCTGCCCATATGTTATGGTCCATCTCTTTCATAACGATTGCTCTACTGTCTCTAGTTGATTTCCCGTCAGCTGTACAGAATGGTGTTTAACTCAATTCCATTATGGGAAAAATCTAATGGGCTAGAAGTACAATTTATTTGTTAATTTCTAAACAACCATAGCAATTTGTGATTCTCTTCCCATGGAGAGAGAATCCCATGAAGATCAGAATGCAGAGAACAGGAATGTCAAAATTAAAGTAATACCAGCTTTTCTTAAGTATGAAATTGCATATATTATTAAAATTTGATAACTGAATCAATGTAAATGGTCCCTATGTTTTTTGAAGTCACATATTAATGTCATTAAGCTTATAGATATCATAAGTTGAACTGAAAAGTCAGGTTCAGTAGTTAATTTTGAGATTATTGCTATCTTGATGATGTTCATTGACTTCATTCAACCTTTTTTAAACTCCTCATCTCACCTCTCTGATTTAGACCTTAACAAGACTTTTATTTGTCAAGGCCTTCTTCGAAATCCTTGCCCTCACTAATTAGATGTGTTTTCTGTATGAACAATTTTTTGTTCTCACGACTCTTTAGATATCTCATCTAGTTTCAGAATTTTTTTTTGGTGGATATCTCTCAATTTGTTTCCCCTTTTGTCTTGTAGACTAAATGAACATCTTATCCTGTCATGATGAGTTCGTATGATTGCACTATTCTGGTTGGCATGTAATTTTCTCTAGCATTTATTTTCATTGCATTCATATGATCCTTGGCAGATGGAACTAGTATGCAATTATTCTTGCCATTGGTCTATTATTTATTATCAGTTGCTTTCCCAAAGTTGCTGATTTTACACTGATTTTGTGCGAACAAGAAAAGATCCAAGTTATTGTCTGGTAGCTTGTTAGATAAAAAATCCTTGTTGTTTAATTTACTGTCCTGAAATGGGATGGAAATGGGTGCATGTTTGTGCTTGTATGTGTTGAGAATATAGCAAAAAAGATATTTAAAAAGCTTATGCTTAGAAAAGTTTGATGTTAAACTGAGGTTATATTCCTCATAAGATTAGTACCTAAACATGAATCTCAGGTTTCTCGTCCCTTATCAATTAACCTAATGGACGCTTGAAGGGTTAGGTGTGACACTCCAGTTTAATCCATAAAAGAAGTGGCAAAGGTTTAATGGACTTATAAGGATTTGATAGATGTACTACTGTTAATGTGGACTTAAAGCATTTTAGACCCATGGTTCAGACTCAACAAAGTTGATGGGTTAGTTATCATGACAATTGGTATGAAAGCCAATCTGGTATTAGGCATAGGAGGGAGGATTGAGAAGGAAATGATTACTCATGGACGAGACCAAAGGACACGTCACGACATGGAGTCATCGGCTAGGCTTCACGTGCACCATGTTAAGATTTGATTTAGACTATGTTGGCGCTTGACGAAAGACGCCAAGCAAGCGATGAAGATTGTGGTATCCGGATTTAGTCCCACATCGAAATTGGAAAAATACCTAGATTAACTTTTAGGTTTGATGAGTGTATTACTATTAACTCGGCTAAGTATTTTGTATCAGCGGTTCAGGTTCAAATGAAATTAGTGGACTAAATCTCTTACTAGATTGGGTCATTCTCAAAGATTTTTGGAAGATTATTTTGATCTTCCGCAGTTGGTAATTCTTTATGTTGGTCTTGTGCAACTCTTTTGGAGTCGTAAGATCTCCAAAGTAATTAGCGTAAATTGACTGCCTTAACTTAATAGTCAAGTCACAAGCGATGTTGGATATTTATATTGTGAGGCTTGAACATTCAAGGTTTCGTCTGGTCCTACAAAGCTACTTTTTCCAACGGGGTTTTGCTGCTACCCGAGAAGTGACGATGATACATTGCACTTGTTTTAGTCAGCAAGTACATATTGATTTCTAATCCACAACCGCTCTTTTAATCTGCTCGTATTGACAACTCGTAATTGCTTTTGTCAGAGGATGATCAAGATGTTTGGGCCTACTGGCCGATTTAAAAATGCTCTGGTTGGTGGCCACCAGCATAGCCCATTGGCGGGTGGAGTTCGTGCTTCGGCCAGCATTTAGATTCGATGACGACGAAAACTTTGTATCACGTATATTGAATGTATTACTGGAGAATATGGTGACTTCACCTGTTAAAAGTGCTTGCAAGACCTCCAAATTAATAATTTCCTTATTCTGGTTAATCCTTTGGTCTGATGGGCTTGTTTAGTATGCTGTATTTTCCGATATTTCATCGAACTCATGTGGATGATCACATTGTTGCCCATCAGGGCCGGTTTATTTATGCTGGCTCGTCTAGTTATATCCAAATCAGGTTAATTTGCAAAATCATTTTCTGCTTAGATCCGATTGATACACAAGTGAGAGCAATAATTCTTGTTGGGCTAAATATGTAGAACGTTTGTCATGCATGAGTTAGCTCATTCTTTCGCCGAGATGAGCTTAGACTGGACGAGGCCACTGCCAGGAGTTGGAGCTGTTTCCGATCAAAGAGAAGGCTGCTATTCCTCGTTAATCTCGACAATTCAGAAGGTATTTGGATGACATCGAAGAACATAGTAGGATTACAAGGAGTTATGAAAGGGATTTAGTGCGAGAAGAGTCGGGTTATAACTCCGACCGGTGGAGCCCGCTGCGACTCCCCCATAGCCCAAGGGCGGAAGGAGACGACGGTGGCGGCTCCTGGCCCATTGTTTCCTGCAGCCTGCACAGCAAATATATATCTAATATACTATTTTACTGTTTTATTTTTAGATAACTCTAATATATATCTAATATTTTGAGTATAAAATTAATATTTGATTTGACATAGGCTTGAGTGTCTAATAAACTCCTAATTTTGTATACATAATAAATATTTTTTTATCTTATTTTTTTCGGGTCATTCTAAAACACTTGTTTTAACTTATTTTTGTCATTTGCTGAACGAAATTGTATACTAAATCTCTCAAAGACTCTGTCAATATATTCTTTATGAGATAACCTTGATAATCCTTGAGATCTATCTCGAAATATTTTAATATCAATAACATAAGATGTCTCATTAGTATCAATCATCTTAAAATTTCTGATGATATATTTTTTATTTAGTATAATTAATCAAGATTACTACGGGAAAATAAAATATTTTCGACATACAGACCAATATAATAAATTAGCTCTCATTGACCTTCAAATATAAATATTGATCAATAATATTTTTTAATTAAAAATAATGCTATTATAAAACTTTATGTACTATTAGAAAATTTTAAATTCTATAGGCTTGTTTAAGATAGATTTTCTAAATTTACATACCAAATTTTAAATTTATTTTATTTTCTTTACGAATCATTTAGGTTAATCTATATAAATATAGATCCTCATTTAGAAAATATATTTTCACATCAATATGATAATGTAACTCAAAATCATAATGAACTATTAATGTTATGACAATTTTTAATGAGTTTATTTTAAAAATTAGAGAAAATATTTCATTATGACCGATGCGTTCTTTATAAGTAAAATCTTTGATCATAAGTCTACTCATTATATCATTCTATATTACTCTTTAAGTCATGTTTATATAGCAAACCTTTTTATAGTTATTTGATAATTAGATGAGTTCTGAGACAACATTCTAGTCCATTAATTTTAACACTTCTTTTGTTGTATCATATCATTTTTTAGAATTATTACTTTTCATAGCTTGTGAAAACAATGAGAGATCCTTTTGATTCTTATGTCATAATCTGATTCTTGTAGATATATCATATAATAATAAAAAATAATAAGTCTCTTTTTTTAGATATTATCAATACTACTAATTCTGGTTGTTCTACAAGATTATTAGCCATTGTTGAGAAATCATAAAGAGTATTATATGCATAATAAAAAAAATAAAATAAAAATTAATTTTTTAAAATAGATTTATATCAAATCACGTGTGACAATTAGGAGCGAAAAACTCGTAAAATCGAAAACTGTGTAACATGTGTGAGACGATCTTACCTAAAGGAGATCATATATCCTCAATCTATAGATTCCAGTCCATGGAAGAAGGAGGTCTCGCAAACTCTTCTCCAATAATGATCCACATGGCGGATGAAGCGACGACACATCCTCTCATGATGCATTCTTTCCTCACCTTCGCGCATCACTATACAATAGCATAACATAAGAAGGGGCCGACCCTTCTTACTATTTTCACGCCCCAAATGGGAATGATGGCAAGGGAGGAAAGGGAGGGAGGAGAGCAAGAACGTGAGCAACCAAATGAGTCTAACCCATGACCCTTTGATCCTTATTATATTTATAGAGGGCTCTCTCAACTTAACCATAATGGATCTTGTTCTATTGGATATTGGATTTTCATCCAATTATCTTGGCATATTGGATGCTAGATTTCCATCTAACTATCCCTAGCTTAATGAAAATTGGATCCTTATCCAATAATTATCCTAAGCCCTATTAGGTCTCACCTAAAAGATCCAAAAAGATAAAAACTTATCGGATATCACATGCCAAATCCTTTATTCGTCTCGTCGTCTACCATATGTGTGTGACATTCTAGACCCAATACCAAGTTGGCTGTGAATTGGACGAACTCCTTTTAACTCAGAGATTTTTTTACTCAGTGAATTATTATCCTCATAATAATTCATTCAACTCATCGACATGGGCATACTATGCTACTACGCCATTGTTCCTAGACGATACAAGAGGATCTAATCCATTGGACCCATTTGCCCTCAGTTATCATGTATTTATAGTCTCTCATCCATCTAATATCACAGAGATCATACATCGAGCAATGTATTGTCAGGCTCATACGGAATCCATCCGAGTCTCACTCTCATCGGATTCTCTAGGAGAACTCCTTCTCTCTCAATCTGAATCTCACGTTTATCAGATCCATCGTGATCTGATTTACCCTAACAAGGGATTTTCCCAAGTGAGAATAAATTTTATTTATTTTTAATTTTGTTATAATAAATTTTAAATAAGTTAACCTAGAAATTCAAAGTCAGAACCTTATGATATATATACTGTCAAAATTTTTACTAAGCCTAAGCTAGCTGACAATTAAATCTTACCGATCGGAAACGCATCTATCTCCATCTCCTGCGGTTCATCTACCAGCATTGAGCTCTTCTCTGAAGGAGGTGACGCTTCTTTCTTCTTAGGGATGAGCTGCCATTGTTGACAATCCAGAGATGGACGAACAGCTCGGCTTCGACTGCGCTGAGTAGGGCTGCCGTTCTAGACGTCGGCGGATTAGGTGTAGGTCAATCCTAAGCATGAAGTCAAGCGGTGTGCCGCGCAACAAAGTCTCGAGGAAAAGACATGCATGTGAAGAGCGTTTACTCCATTGATGGATTGCAATTATCGACAACAACGTGGAAGGAAAGATCAAATTTCGTCATTGCATTGCGATGTTTCAGAACCGACACGCCAAAAAGAAATGCTCGGTCCAACACTCCCCACTATTAGATGCGAATCCATTAGCTCAGCATTTTGGCTCTACGTTTCCGCCATGGAAAGTCTTGCTCATGAGAGTTTGCATTCGATAGTCCACCGCTGTCTTGTTCCCGAAAGCGAAACGGCGGTTTGGCAGCGAGCACAGTGGGAGCCGTTGAGCTTCTTCGCTTGGGTGCGACGGAGGACTGCAATTGTTGTTTTCCCAGTTACGGGATGAAGTGTTCTTCCAGAACCCGGTCATCCCTTCCCTTCCGAGCTGATGAACCCAACAATAGCTTTCTTATCCTCTACATCTGCATCAGCAGACGTAACGCATGATCCCAACCATGTTAATTTTCGTGTTCTTCTTTCTTTTACCACGTCATAGTAGTTAAGGGATTACTTGTTAGAGGTCCGAATTGACTGATTTGAACTCTCGGATGGCAGACTGCGATTCCAAAGTGGCTACAGAATGAAGATGCACCGTCGCCGTAGAACGGAGACACGGAACGGCTACGGCCACCTAATTCTCATGCATTTTAAGATCGTTCCTTTGCGGCCGTGGAGATTAGGATTCAAATCATCTCTTTAAATATGTAATGTTCTGATTTGACGTGTTGCGTGTTCTATTTCTCGGTGGTTTTGACGTGCAATGCTGGTCGAAGCACCCCCACCGTGTGTCTGATTCGCCTCTTCTCCCATCATTATCTTCCAATGGTCATCGCCATTAGATACCGCCTGCGAGGAAGGAAGCCGAATGGTCCATAGTGGGTTGGCGATTCCTTGCAAAGAAATGCAACATCGCTGCTGCCTTTTTGCCACTTGATTCCACCGCAAGCAAGCGAAGGACGCTAAACATTCTCGATGAAGTGGGAGAGTGACTTCCTTGTTCGGCAGATGCCATAGAATGCTGCTACGGGATGGAGATGGCCCAAAGATCACATCAACCTTCGAAATGATCCGTTTCCCGAAATATTGGATGGTTTTGTCTTGCTTAAACCACATCCAACAGCTTCATCTCTGCAATTGAGACTTCAAGTTGATTTCACCTTGAAGCTTCGGTACATGCGGCCGAGCTCTCGTAGAATAATACAAGGGAGGATTAGTGTACTTTTTCAGATTTCAGATCAAACTTTGTGTTTTCTACCTCGAATTGGCCAGGAGATGCATCACCGATGATGGCAGCATTCTTACGTTTGAAACATATTAGCACCGAAAAGATTAAGAGTATTAATCATGCCCCCTTCTTTCGATGTGATCAAATATTTTGATGTCCCGACATAGTCCATGCGTGAAATAGCTTTGATTATTTTTAAAGGCAAAAAAAGTGTCTTGAATTAAATGTTGTGGCATTAAAGGAAAGCAAACTATTTTTCTTGGTTTTCAGAATTGGGATAAGTCTTCAATTATATAAATTATTTTTTTATTTTTAGTATATAATTATATAAATTATAATTTTTTTGAAATAATTATCAAGAAAATATCTTCTCTTTTTTTTTTTTAGTTTTTCCTTAGTGTATGTCGCTTTTTTTATATCTCCAAAATATTGCCTCCTATTGGTTATAATCCCTCAAATATTCTCATGACAAGATAGATTTATATAATCCCTAAAAATAACCTAATGTATAAGATTTACATTGATGATTGAAATATTTTTAAATATATTTACATAATATTTTTGACACCATCACCAATCTACGGTAAGCATGTTTATCGAGGCAAATCAACTCAAAATTCAATAAAAATTAATTCATACATAAAAATAGAGTTTCAAATAAATATTCTTATTGGGTTAGAAACTACAACAATCAAACAAGAAACTTTTGTGTGATTCATAGTGTTTTTTATAGTATTATAATATTTTTTTATCTATTCAAAAATATTATAAATAAAAAATAAGATCGATTCTTTTTTTCCTTTTTTTACTAAGGATGAATGACGAAGATAAAATTCCAATATAAGACCTCAAAAGACTTGTATTAACTAGGTTAGCTGATAAAAAAAAGGTTATTATTATATTTTACACATAATATAATTTTAAAAAAAATATATAAAAATAAGTGCAAAAAAATAGAGTTTCAAATAAATATTCTTATTGGGTTAGAAACTACAACAATCAAACAAGAAACTTTTATGTGATTCATAGTGTTTTTTATAGTATTATAATATTTTTTATCTATTCAAAAATATTATAAATAAAAAATAAGATCGATTCTTTTTTCCTTTTTTTACAAAGGATGAATGACGAAGATAAAATTCCAATATAAGACCTCAAAAGACTTTTATTAACTAGGTTAGCTGATAAAAAAGGTTATTATTATATTTTACACAAAATATAATTAAAAAAAAATAAAAATAAGTGTCAAAAAATAGAGTTTCAAATAAATATTCTTATTGGGTTAGAAACTACAACAATTAACTTTTGTGTGATTCATAGTGTTTTTGATAGTATTATACTATTTTTTATCTATTAAAAAATATTACAAATAAAAAATCAGATCGATTCTTTTTTTTATTTTTTTACAAAGGATGAAAGACAAAGATAAAATTCCAATATAAGACATCAAAAGACTTTTATTAACTAGGTTAGCTGATAAAAAAAAAAAGTTATTATTATATTTTACACAAAATATAATTTAAAAAAATAAAAATAAGTGCCAAAAAATAGAGTTTCAAATAAATATTCTTATTGGGTTAGAAACTACAACAATTAACTTTTATGTGATTCATAGTGTTTTTGACAGTATTATAATATTTTTTATCTATTCAAAAATATTATAAATTAAAAAAAAGATCGATTCTTTTTTTCCTTTTTTTTACAAAGGATGAATGACGAAGATAAAATTCCAATATAAGACCTCAAAAGACTTGTATTAACTAGGTTAGCTGATAAAAAAAGGTTTTTATTATATTTTACACAAAATATAATTAAAAAAAATAAAAATAAGTGTCAAAAAATAGAGTTTCAAATAAATATTCTTATTGGGTTAGAAACTACAACAATTAACTTTTATGTGATTCATAGTGTTTTTGATAGTATTATAATATTTTTTATCTATTAAAAATATTATAAATAAAAAATAAGATCGAGTCATTATTTTTTTTTAACAAAGAATGAACGACGAAGACAAGATTCGAACATAAGACCTCGAAAGACTTTTTCTAACTAGGCTAGAGGGCAAATATATATATATATATATATATATATATATATATATATATATATATATATATATATATTGCAAAAAAAAAAAAAAAAGAAGAAGATAATTTAAAAATATAAAAGAAATTAAAATAAGTGTCGAAAAATATGAAAAATGAGGGCCGGGAAAAAAACCCCAAGATGAGATGAGAGAGGTGTTTCCAAGGATTTAGCCTCTTATTTTTTGTTTTTTTGTTAGAGCTACAATGTGATGGCTCGATCCATTTGATACTTCGAGGGTGGGCAGCAAACCAAAGGGAAGCGGCTGCTGGGTGACGGTATGGAAATTTTTGCCGTTCTAAGTAAAACTTCCTTGGATCCCATTTCCCAGATCGGAATCTTTGCTTCCTCTGCGTATCTTGGATGTGATTGCTGATATCTAAAAGTAAAATAAGATAAAATAAATACTCCCACATCCATTATTGCGTGCCGTCCGATTTCTATATAACCCCTCCCCGACTTGCGACGTCGACGACTCCATGCAGATGCACATACCAACAGCAACTGCATCATCATCTCCTTCGGCCCCCTCCCTCTTCCCGATGCTGCTGCTGCAGCTGACTTCGGGTATCCTCGCCTGTTTCCGGTGAGGATTTGAGTGAGTTGGTCACTCACGCCGTCTTTTTGCATCGGAAAGGTATGTTTTCGTTGCTGGGGATCTTCGATCGTATTCCATTGCCAGAGCCCGGCAACTGCGCACGCATGGCTTGCCCTTGCAGGAAGATGCGCATCCGAGCAGCCGCAGGAGCAGTTCCGGCGCTTTGATCATGGTGGAGCGATCGCTATCCGTCGTCCTTGCGTCAAAAAAATTGAATCTTTGCGCGATGGAAGTCATGGGTGTTTTGAGTTCTTGAGTTGCGTTGTCTGCTTCTTCTTTTTGCTTATCGTCTTCGGACTGCAGATTGGGGTTGGTCCTTCGCGGGTTAATTGGTCGGGAAGAGGGCGTTGCGTCTTTGGCTAAAAGATGGCCATGGCAGCGCCGGTGAAGGTTGTTTTGGGCTGCATTGCCTTCGGGGTATTCTGGGTCTTGGCCGTGTTCCCTGCCGTCCCCTTCCTCCCCGTCGGGAGAACCGCAGGCTCCCTCCTCGGCGCCATGCTCATGGTCATCTTCCGCGTGATATCCCCGGACGATGCTTACGACGCGATCGACCTCCCCATCCTCGGCCTCCTCTTCGGAACCATGGTCGTCAGCGTCTTCCTCGAGAAGGCCGACATGTTCGAGTACCTGGGCAAATTGCTCTCCTGGAAGAGCAGAGGCGGCAAGGACTTGCTCTTCCGCATCTGCATCGTCTCTGCAGTCTCCAGTGCCTTGTTCACCAACGACACCTGCTGCGTCGTGCTCACGGAGTTCATACTGAAGCTCGCGAGGCAGAACAATCTGCCCCCGCAGCCCTTTCTTCTGGCCCTTGCCTCGAGCTCCAACATCGGGTCCGCGGCCACCCCGATAGGCAACCCACAAAACCTGGTTATCGCCGTGCAGAGTGGGATTTCCTTCGGGAAGTTCTTGGCAGGGCTCTTCCCCGCAGTGCTGGTGGGAGGGCTCGTGAATGCAGCCATCCTCCTCTGCTACTTCTGGAAATTATTGTCGGCCGACAAGGATGAGGAGGTGGCTTCCACCGTCGGGGACGTGGTGGCCGAGGTTGACATGACTCTGCACCGGTTTTCGCCGGCTACGATGTCGCACCTTACTTCTATGAATTCCCAGGAGTTTGCTTCCGCCATGGATTCTTCCGCGCGGAGCCCGTCCCTCTCTGGAGAATTTGCGCACACCTGTAGTCTGAGGTGCAGGACCAATAGCGTAGACATCGATGCACCAAATGCATCAGGAATCGAGTCCACGAGGGCCTCGAGTGCGTCACGGGAAGCGGCAGAGGGCGCTGGAAGTCCTCAGAGGGAGGAAGGCGTATCATCGAGGAGGGTTTCCAGAAGTTTTAGCAGCCAACGATGTGGCTGCAGAGGAGGCGAGGAGGCTTCTCCCCAAGCCTCGGAACCGAGGGAAAGCTCCATGGAGAGGTGGAAGGGAAGGATTTGGAAGACGTGCGTCTATCTTGGGACTATTGGGATGCTCATCTCTCTTCTGATGGGGTTAAACATGTCCTGGACTGCAATCACTGCTGCTCTCGCCATGGTGGTGCTCGATTTCAGGGATGCTCGCCCTTGCCTAGAGAAGGTAAAACACACATCCTTAGCATTCTATTTCTCTGCAAATGTGTTCACTTCCGATTTGGGATGCTTTGGTTGGATTGATGCCATTAAATTAGGAAACTTGCAGCAATTTTGGCTGTGGCCTTGCATCAGTTTTGGTTTCTCAGGAGCTAATATTTTTGCCCCACAATCCAAACCAGGTTTCATACTCCCTGTTAATATTCTTTTGTGGGATGTTCATAACTGTTGATGGCTTCAATAAAACCGGCATCCCGAGTGCTCTATGGGACGTTCTTGAGCCCCATTCCCGCATCGACACAGCTAGTGGGGTTGCACTTCTCTCCCTGGTAATTCTTCTGCTCTCAAATGTTGCCTCCAATGTCCCTACAGGTATGTCATTTTCCCCTTTTTTAACAAATAACTTATAGGTGCTTGGATCATATTTTCGTATGTTAATAAGTAGCTTTCATGTTGCCGTTCTGAATTGTCCTAATTGCATTCGTTGTTTTGGTCACGGACAATGTTTGTGGTGTTAGCTAGATCATATCTTTCAGAACCTAAATGGCATGTTCTGCCAGAAGCAAGGATTTATATTTTAAATGGTTGATATATAGATGCATGATTTTAGATTTTTGAGATAGAGCCAATTACAGTACAGTTTTAACTTTTGCAGTTTTGCATGAAATGACTTTTGTGATGATCGTCAAGAATTCGACCGAGGGGAAAAAAAAAAGAGCGTCAAGAGTTTGTGATGATTGGCAATATCTTTTGCAATGTGCAAATTTAGTATACTCTATTGTTTGGAACAATATATGCCAAAGGAGAATCCAAGATGTATCAATTACTCAAATTGTAAAGAAATCCACTTTGTAAATCCGAAGATCTGCTCGACACTACCGATAAAAGCCGTTTTCCATATGAAGATGTAAATGTCTTGGAAGGATTCGTAGATTTAAATATAGAAGAGGGAAGAGCTTATTTTCGTGACTTGAATCCCAATTTCCGATGTCGTTAACCTTATTATTGTACCAAGTCCCACCCTCTTCCTAAACGGGAACATAAATACCTTTAAGACTTGTCACAGTTGTGGTTGCTGAAAAGTTAAGTTTCGTAGCTTTGTATGTGTACATGACCTAATTACATGTCAACTGAACACGAGTTACAGGTTTATTATATTATAATTCCCCAATTGTCAAACTGCTTGTTCGTTGTTTCGAGCCCTGTTCTTTCAAGCTGAACTATGTTTACGAAGGTTGATCAAAGATATTTTTTCTTTTCTTGACATGTTTCTTACATTAAAAAAAAAACATTCTTGACATTTAAAGACTTAAATCTGCATTCCTTTGCTTTAAATTAATTTGAACAGACTGCGAAGGAAAAAGGATTTGGAGAAATGAAGTTGTGTGTTTATTAGAAATCAGACCAGCTCATTGGCATTTAGTCATTCTTGCACACATTACTTACGGAGGTTAGCTCAACTCCATTAGTATATTTTCCATAAACAAACAGAGCATGTCTTGGATATATAGCGTAGGCACATGATTATAGGCTGATGCAATCCGCAGAGCACAGCGCAGATATATATAAAGAGGAACATACGCACCGGTCACGGATTTGATGCAATCTGCAGTTACTTTATATACACAGGTCATGGATTTGGTGTGCTTGCTTAATGCTAGTTTCCTTGAGACACACTTGAACTAGTTAACATGAAGCTGTGTTAAGAGGTGCAAGTAATATGGCAATCGGCATATGCCAAAAAAACCCAATGACTGCATTGTTTCATGGTGATCTGCAGTTGATTTTATATTTTATATTTTGGCCACAAATGACTTCACTGTTAACATCTTATCTCGGTTACCATAGAGTGAGATTTTACTCCCATGATGATTGCAATTTTCCAGAGACCCATCTTTATTATAATTCTAGCGTTTAATGATTTTTGGTGCCTTGAGCCTTCTTTTTCCTTTTTAATGTTCACAATTTTTCTTGAAGGTTGAAATTTATGGCTTCGGTGTTGCAAAATTAATTCTAAAACGCTCTATATAGTCAGTGTATCTACGACACCCACGTGTTTATTATTTTCATAATACCGCACAATTGCTCAATAAAATTACTATATGATGCATTTACAGTAGTGTCAAAACCTCGACATGAGTTGCGTTCCCCTGCCATGCCCTATATTGTATAATTCTCTTTGCGTCCATCATTTTCCTTTTCTTTTTTTGCTTTAATCTCTCATCTTTTTAGAATTTACAGGCCTTGTTCACATCTGACAACCGATTAAATCATTGCATAATTAGTAAAATAGACTGTGGTTTTATTTGTTGATTGTTTCGCTGTAGCATATCAAGATTTTTCGCAAATTTAACGAGACGCTTGCTCCGTGTGGCTCTTCTCTTTGATTGAAAAAGGGAACCACTTAATCCCATCATTCCTATAAGAGAACAGAGAAAATCCATCTCGGATCGGGCAGCCGTTAACATGCAGTAGGCTGGCAGTATGGTGCTTGTTCTTCTTTAAGAAGCCATTGAGTGTTGGACCTACTTGCTCAAACCATTAATATGCAGTAGGTTGATTGTTATGGAATCAACCGACTTTTAGTAAGCGTACAGGCTATGAAACAATGGAGTGATCTCAACGTAAATGATGATATCGCCCCGTAAAAGAAAAAGAAGTCGATCCAACATAATTTGCCTGCTTACGAACTGCTTTTGCTAATGTTAGAAAATGCTTTCCCACACTCTCTATTCTGTTTGTTGTAGTTCTCCTGCTCGGTGCAAGAATTGCGGCATCTGCTGCGCTTATTTCTCCGGCTGAGGAGACGCGGGCATGGCTGATACTTGCATGGGTCAGCACAGTGGCTGGAAACCTGTCGTTGCTGGGATCGGCGGCGAATCTTATAGTCTGTGAGCAGGCTCGGCGAGTTCAGCACTTTGCTTATAACCTCTCGTTCCTCGGCCATCTACGTTTCGGAGTCCCTTCAACCCTTGTTGTCACAGGGATTGGCTTGCTCTTGGTCAGGAGTTACTGAATTGTGTCGAACGGTCATGTAAAGAGTAGATTGATTCTGCACCGTCATGAAAGGGGGAAAATGGTGTGGAATACTATTTATATCTGGTTTTGTAGTCTTTCTGATTTGCAAACCAAGTGTTCATGGTAGAATGGATGGCAAATAAAATTGAATACACAAATTTGGTCGTAACTCTAATTCTGTTGATAGATGAGATTGTGCATGTTGTATATAGAACATTGGAGATAACAGTCTTGGGAATTCGCAAATATTAGAGATAATTATTTCGTCTTTTTTGAAATTTACTTGTCTTTGTTCATGTTCTCTTTTGCTATTCGCTATTAGATTATTCTCCTTTTTCTTTTATTTATATATATAATATGTATATATGCATATATATATATATAAAACAAAAAGTGAAAAAAAGACGTACATAAGCATTCTTTATATAAGTAAGAAAGCTTATTTGGGATTACAGCATTACACACCACTAAGTTGGCCGTCTCCAACACCCGAAGCGCTGATAAGTCCATCACAGCTCTTATTGCAGTAGCCACGAACACGTACTAAATCTAGTAGTGGCCATTGCCTCCGCCGCTGCCATATCCGGAGCCGTAGCCGTGCCCGGAACCATATCCAGCGCCTTCACCACCCCCTTCGCCACCGCCGCCGCCGCCGCCGCCGCCGCTGCCGTATCCTCCTCCAGCACTCCCACCACCAGCACCCTCGCCGAATCCCGAGCCATACCCATGGCCAGAGCCGGAGCCAGAACCGACGCCCCCGCCTTCTCCCCCGCCACCGCCGCCTCCTCCTCCTTTACCGTAACCCCCGGCGCTCCCACCCCCAGCACCCTCGCCGTATCCCAAACCATATCCATGGCCAGAGCCGGAGCCAGATCCTACGCCCCCGCCTTCTCCCCCGCCACCGCCGCCTCCTCCTCCTTTGCCGTAACCCCCGGCGGTCCCACCGCCAGCACCCTCGCCGTATCCTGAGCCATACCCATGGCCAGAGCCGGTGCCAGATCCTACGCCCCCGCCTTCTCCCCCGCCACCGCCGCCGCCGCCTCCTTTGCCGTACCCCCGGCGCTCCCACCACCGGCACCCTCCCCATAACCGGACCCGTAACCATGGCCAGCTCCGTAGCTAGCGACGCCTTCACCGCCCCCTTCACCTCCGCCACCGCCGCCACCCCCTCCTCTACCATACCCTCCGGCGGTCCCACCACCGGCACCCTCCCCATAACCGGACCCATAACCATGCCCGGCCCCATGTCCAGAGCCTTCGCCGCCCCCTTCGCCACCGCCACCGCCGCCACCTCCTCCTTTGCCGTACCCTCCAGCACTCCCCCCACCGGCACCCTCACCATACCCAGAGCCGTAGCCGGAACCATGTCCGGACCCACCACCGGTCTCACCGCCTCCGCCTCCGCCTCCACCACCACCACCCCCACCGCCGCCACCTCCGGCGCTAGTCCAAGTAAGGGATCTAGCAGCCAGGACAAGCTCGAAGCTCAGAAGAGCAACGAAGGCAAGAGCCCAAAGCCTAGCCCGAGTTCTGCTAGCCATCGCAGCGAAGCCAGTAGTGAACTGAGAGAGATGAGATGTGGTCGAGAAGAGGGGCGGTGCAAGGGTATTTATAGGCCGTTCCTGCATGGGTAGCAGTGCCAATCCGAGGTCAAGATGAACGTAGGCTTCGAGGCTCCGAAACAAAGTCGTGTGAAACGAGCGACTCCCAAGGGAGGTCGGCCAACCAGTGAGCTTGCAATCTTTTTTGACTCTCGAGGTAGCAACATGCCACTTGTTTCTTTCCTCTCCTTCTTCTCTCTTCTTGATGCTCTCTATGTGCGCTTTGTTGGTGGGATTCTCGACTGGAAATCCTTATCCAACCTCTCTCTTCTCGACGCGTCGGTGTGCTTGCTTCTCCCGGGTAGTAGGTAGCCGATCCAGCTCTCTGCATCACGGTACAGGACTCGGGAGGTGCCTTGCCAAAGCGTGTTCGCAGCTCGTAACAAATGAGATCAACTCGTCTCGCTAGTTATATTTATCTATATTAGACCCTTCCAAGAAATGATCAACATAATAGTGTAGAGGACCGAGTCGTCTGTGTCAGTGAGGATGAGAAGTGGTGGTGTTTTAAGCTCTCTTTGTTGCTTGGTGTTTGGCGTTTCTGGTGGCATGGCAAAGCCCTCAAGTCATTCCATGCGCCTAAACTTGGTTAAAGTAATGGAAGTGGATCGTTTTGCTTGCCTTCTTTTACCTTTACCCCCACCGCCTGTTCCAACAAGGAATGGAAGCGATCGCGATCGATCGGAACTTTGGATTGAACGCACCGAAGAGTTGGCCTGGTTGGTTTCAACTAGAGAAAGTTGCTGACATATGCTGGCACTAAACTTGGTTTTAGGCGCGTGAACTCCACCTCGAAGATAATAGCAAAGGCAATTCTGTGAGGAGGAAGGCGAGCGAACGCTGAGCCAAAAGCATCACATTAATTCTTCCATAGTTTTATTTTGCATGTGATAACCTAAGCGAAGATAACTAACTGGTGTAAAATTGAAGAATACTGAAAAGGGATGGATTTTGTTATGAGTATTTATATTGATTTTGAGGAATAGTTTTTTTTCGATTCGAAATGAACGTAGCCTAATAAATCATATCCAAATAGGAGATTGAAAAATTATATTAGTCAAGATGCATAGTTATTATTGCCCCTAGATAATTTGAAGGGGATCACAGTTACATCATTAATAGATATAAGTCTTATGTATTTGAAAGAATTATTATTTTCTAATTGGAGTATTAGATGCAAGATGACATTGTAGGAAAGAATGACGAAGGAGAGGCAACAATCTGATCGTGTTCAAGATCGACGGTAGCAAGAAAAAAGAAAAGGATGATGAAGTCTATCGACACGAAGTTCACTAGCTTATAGTCCATCGACTGTGATTTGGTTGGCGACGAAGAGAACAGGTCGTCGAGCAATATGCGACAATATGAGAAAGACCCCTGAGCATAACAGTGAAACAAGGAAAATTTGTGATGGCTTAAGGTCTATTAGCTGTGATTTGGTTGGTAGCGAAAAGAAAAGGCCATCGAGCAAAATAGTGAAACAAGGAAAGTCTACGATGGTTGATCGTGACGGCTTGAAGTTCGTCGGTAGTGATTTGGTTGGTGACGAAAGAATAGGAAAATAGACAGTGGTAGATCAATAGAGGGATTATTGTCACTAAGCAGAGGAAGGAACCGATAACGATAAATCAACGGAGAGGGATTGCTATTGTCAAACTACTTGGAAGGGAAAGTTTTGCTTGAAGATAAGAGGAGCTTTGATATCCGAAAAGATTGAGGAATACATTGTGAAAAGGGATATATTTAGTTTATTGAGTTATGAGTATTTATATAGGTTTTGAGAAAGATTTTTTTTAATTATTTAAATTCATAATAAAATTTTAAATTATAGATTAATTAAGAAGGTAAGAAATATAGTAATGTCATTACACGTGTATTGTTAATTTATGAGCAACGCAACAACAGACAGTAAAGAAGTCAACGAGAAGGAAGCCCTGTTATTTGTATATAACATCAGCGGGTATTTTACAGTGTACTCGAGGAGATGCCATATAACGACAGCGTGCCGTAGTATACTGCTGTCGCGTCAGAGCTTCATACGATCGGATGCAGAGGGGCTGCGGACTACGGGTGCCACCCGCCACCTCCACCGCCTCCTCCGCCCTTCCCGAACCCTCCGCCATGAGCGCCACCACCTTCGCCATACCCAGACCCACCACCTTCTCCATATCCTGATCCGTTCCCATTTCCATGGCCACCGCCGAAACCGCCGCCTCCGCCTCCGCCGCCGCCGCTACCATGCCCTCCACCGTGATCGCCCCCACCTTCCCCATACCCAGATCCGCCACCTGCGCCATGCCCTGATCCGCTCCCACTTCCATGCCCACCACCGTAGCCAACTCCACCTCCACCACCTCCTCCGCTACCATGTCCTCCACCGTGAGCGCCGCCACCTTCTCCATACCCTGATCCGCTCCCACTTCCATGGCCACCGCCACCACCCTCGCCCCTTCCATGTTCTCCACCGTGAGCGCCGTTACCTTCTCCATACCCAGATCCACCACCTTCTCCGTGCCCTGATCCGCTCCCACTTCCATGCCCACCACCGTAGCCAACTCCACCTCCACCACCTCCTCCCCTTCCATACCCTCCACCGTGGGTGCCGCTACCTTCTCCAGACCCAGAACCACCACCTTCTCCATACCCTGGTCCACTTCCAATTCCATGCCCACCGCCACCTCCACCACCTCCGCCCTTCCCGTACCCTCCACCGTGAGCGCCGCTACCTTCTCCATACCCAGATCCGCCACCTTCGCCGTACCCTGAGCCGCTCCCACCGCCGTGCCCACCGCCCAAGCCACCTCCACCACCTCCGCCCCTTCCGTACCCTCCTCCATGACCGCCGACACCTTCCCCATATCCGGACCCACCGCCTTCGCCGTATCCTGATCCACTCCCACTTCCATGTCCATCGCCATAACCACCGCCACCTCCACCTCCGCCCCTTCCGTACCCTCCACCGTGAGCGCCTACACCTTCCCCAGACCCACCACCTTCGCCGTATCCTGATCCGCTCCCACTTCCATGTCCATCACCGTAACCACCGCCACCTCCACCTCCACCGCCTCCGCCCCTTCCGTACCCTCCACCGTGAGCGCCTACACCTTCCCCAGACCCACCACCTTCGCCGTATCCTGATCCACTCCCACTTCCATGTCCATCACCGTAACCACCGCCACCTCCACCTCCACCTCCACCGCCTCCGCCCCTTCCGTACCCTCCACCGTGAGCGCCTACACCTTCCCCATATCCAGACCCACCACCTTCGCCATACCCTGATCCACTCCCACCTCCATGCCCACCGCCGAAGCCACCGCCACCTCCACCACCTCCGCCCCTTCCGTATCCTCCACCGTGAGCCCCAACACCATCCTCAAATCGGGACCCACCGCCTTCACCTTCACCATACCCAGACCCACCACCGTATTCTCCATGAGACACTCTCTTCAACTCATCATCGGAGGTCGTGCCATACCCTCTACCCGACCAATCTCCTCCATGACCGACACCATCTCCTTCCTTCCCGTTGCCTTTACCATTTCTACCGTCATACCGTTCGCCATACCTTGCGACAGCACCAGCCTCATAACCGGAGCCACCTTCAACACCTCCTCCACCACCACCACCATCTCCGCCACCTTTATGATAGAGTTTGCTAAGTCGGGACGCATCGGAAAGGCCAATGCTAACGAAGACGACGAAGACAAGAGCAACAAGCTTGTCACAACCCATGCTTGCCAAGTTGACTGCTTTAGAACTCGACGCATGCCACTCGAGTGAAACGGAGCATGAGTATTTATAGGGCTGCTGCATGAACTGCTGATCCATGCAATAATAACGAGGGTTTCCAATGTGAAACGTAGCAGGTTAAAGAAGTGCAGCAGCGGCAGCAGCTAGTGGCCGATCTTGACTAATCTTACGACCACTTTGTCCCTCCGTGGCTTTATCTTTATCAAAAAGTACTCTCCACGAGTCGGCAGAACACACTGATGACTGTTCTGGACCTCTTTTTACGTGTCAACACATCTCCCACCGACGCCGGATTCTGCCTCGATGAGGTTATCATGTCGTCGTACAAAGTCGGAGCTGCGGGTTGAAAACTTCGATCGCTCGATTCGATGGCCGCAAAAGTCCGATACACTAAGACCAGATAGCGTACTAGGGTCCACGTGGCAATCCAAAACAGGATCACCTTCGATTGCCTTTAGCAAAAAAGCCGGGGCAGTGTCCACGGAGAGTCCACATTGCTTTTGACCCATCAAGCGTTTCATGTCATCTGTCATGCAGCACTGCGAACCGCGTGAGGACGCAAACACGACGTCGGAATCCATGCACGACAAATTACTGAGGGCTTCATCAAACCGTTCGATTTTGCTCTTCCGTTCAACGTCAACTATAGATTGGATCAAAGTAACTCCTATGTATCCTTTCTATGGACCATGGAGCGTGTAGAATTTGCATGCGAGCGCAGGAGTTAGTGCTGACCAAAGAAGAGATCGCATTTAGTCTGTAGTGGAGATCCTCCTTACGATAATGCAACTCCACAGACATAGCTGGAATGCATGAAATGTCGATGTAGCAGAAAGCGCAAACAGATTCTTGTGGAGGAAAAGTTTACGCGCATGTCGAGATGCGCACAAACTCGGAGACGGTGAGCCGACAGCCACCGGAAAGATCTGTCGCTGCTTGTAGCAGTCGTGTAGTACATCGAATGGTAGGCATCCTAACACATGAACAGTCATAATAATATTTTATTAGATCGTACGTATTCATCTAAGCAACGTCATCGCCAGCTGGTCACCTAATTCGCCAAGCGCAGGAACAATAATGTTTGTGATTAAAGTAATTTCATTTGGGTTTTGTGCAGAACAAGACATGATCGATAGAAAACGATGTCGACCGGGATATGAAGTTGAGATTCGGCTTTCACGCAAAAGACAAGGTAAAATATTTTATGTTTTATTCAAAATTTTTTATAATTTTAAAAATTTTATATTTTCATAATAAAATTTATATAGTTCCCAAAGATATATTTTATTAATTATATTTAGTATCAATCATTTTTTAAGAGACCTTTTTTAAGAACTAATAGTTGATTTAGTTTGTTGACATTATATATATATATATATTAATGCAATGAACCTTCTTTATTATACCTTAACAAGTTTAATTCTAACATTCTCCAATTTTAAACTTGTTCCATCTAACATATTAAGTTTCTTTTGAAATTATTAAAATATTTTAAATTTAAGAAGTTTTATAAGTATATCAACCAGCTGTTCATTTGCTTGACATGAATCAGCTCGACTTCTTTATTTTTGATTCATGATAGATTAGATTCTTGACTAAGGTAATAATTGATTTGTTATCAATATAAATCTTGATTGACTTTTCCAATGACATATAAAGTTCTTAGAATAATCTTCTTAGTCGTATTGTATGATAAACCCAAGAAGATATTGCTATACATTTTGCTTCATAGCTCGATAGAGCAATGATATATTATTTTTTTTAAAGACAATGTAAATAAAATACAAATCCGGTTATATCTTTTCGATCATTGTAGCTTTTGATCTAATCATTATCAATATATCTAATGAGCTCCAGTATTTTAGATAATGAATATAACATTTTATACTCAATTATCCTTTTAATATATTATAAATTTTTTTAGTAATATTTAAATAAGACATCTTAAGAGCTTTCATGTATCTAGTTATTAAACCAACTTTAAGGAGTATATCGAGTTGAGTGTATATTAAATATCTTAAACATCCAAATAGACTTTTATAATATGTTAGATTAATTAATTTACCATAGCTTTTCTTTATCAACTTAATGTCATATTCACAGGTATATCTGTAGGGTAACAATCTTTCATGGAAAACTTCTTTAGAACTTCCTTTACAAAATATTCTTATGAGATAAAAATTTCTTCATTATCTTGTATAAATTTAATATTGAGAAAATAAATTATTAGGCCCAAGTTAGTTATCTCAAACTCCTTCTTCATAGTGTACTTAAAATCTTTATCGTGAATATGCTATTGCCCATAAAAATTAAATTATATATATATAGGCATACAAACAAGATATTTATATCATAGTTAAATTTTGTGTAGAGAGCATGTTCATGTGGATATTTTTAAAAAATATTTTGAATAAAATATGTATCTATTCAAGAATTCCATACTAGTGGGGCTTATTTAAGCCCACATAGAGCTCTTTTTAACTTATATATTTTATCTTTTATTCATTAATAATAAAACTAAAGGATTATTGAACATATTCCTCTTCTTCAAGAACTACATTAAGAAATACTAGTTTGACATTTATTTATAAAATTTTTATTTCATTTAAGCTGCTAGGGAGATAAGTAATTTTATTGTTTCTAGTTGAGCAATTGGTAGAATATTTTTTCATAGTCGATCCCATATTATTATTTGTATCTCTTTACAACTAATCGTATCTTATATTTATCTACCTCCTCTTATGTATTTCTTTTTATTTTAAAGATCCACTTAATACCAATCGCTTGGTAGTCTTATGAAAGTGTAGTAAGCACCTATGTATCATTTTTGTTAATAGCATGAATCTCCTCATTCATAGCTTGTTGTCGTTTATCTTCTCTACAAGCTTCTTCAAAGGTTAATAGATTATATCATGCAAAAAGCTAACATAAAGTTCATCATTTTTAGTATCAACCCTTTGAGTCACATCATATAGCTCTTGAATCGTTCTTATTTTTCTTACAATCGGACTTCTTAAATCATGCGACCTAGTCGATTTATGTGATGATTCAAGTAAAGACTCTTCGATGTTTGTCTGTATTATATCATCCTCTTTTGAAGTTATTATTTTCTTATGCTCATTATTTTTTTAGTTTCAAATATGTTATTCATCAAACTCAACATCTTTTGACATCACAACTTTGTTTATGATAGGATTATAGAGTTTGTAACAACTATGATTCTTAACATAACCTAACAAGATGTATTTCTAACTTTTATCTTCAAATTTTGTTATCTTTTTTCTCTAGTATCTTAGCAAATACAACACTTTAAAAAATTCTCAAATGATCGACTCTTGATTTTTGTAAGCTCTATACTTTTTTTTGTATAATATTGCCAATTCATCTTGTCAGAAACTTGTTAAGTAAATAAACTACATAAGTAACAACATCTCCCCAGAATTATTTAAGAATTCTTCTTTCTTTTAACATGCATCAGACTATATTAAGTATAGTCTTATTTTTCTTTTCTGAGATATCATTTTGTTCAGGTGTGTACGACATAGTGAATTGATGTAAAATTTATTATTTTTATAAAAACTTTCAAAGTCATTTGATATATATTCACCACCCCTATATGTTGTTAGGTATTTAATCTTACAATCACTTTATATTTCAATCAAATCCTTAAATTTTTTGAATTTGCTTAAGACTTTTTTATTTTATTTTAATATGTAAACCCAAGTTTTGCCACTATGGTTAGTAGTGAAGGTAAGAAAATATTTGCTTCCTTCAAGTTATACTAGACTGATTAGGTCACCAACATCTAAGTACACTAGATTAAGTTGATGCCATGTTCTTTTTGTTCTTTTTAATTTGAAAAGCTTTCGGACGATCAATTCTTAGTAATTTTGTCACCATATTATTTTTAAATTTTTTTTAAAATATTAAAATTTAATTGAGCATATTTAAGATGTTATAATATGGAAATATCCTTAATATAAATTTTAAAATAATTTGATCGATCAAAAATGTATAAATACAAAGAAAATATTATGTTCTTCGTCATTTTCATGTCATATTAATGTTTTATTTTCATCACTAATTGAAAGAGCTATCTCTTTTATCTCAATATCATAACTTTTTTAAATAATGATCCCAAACTCATAATATTATTTTTCATATAGGAACATAATAAACATCTAAAATGCATAATTATTTATCATTATTAAATCCATGAAAAAGTTTATCTTTCCCTCTTATTAGTCTTTAAGATATATCACTAAATATAATGTTGCCAAAATAACTTGTATACATTTTAGAAAATAGTTCTTTGGTACTACATATATAATTTAAAGCTCTTATATTTAGATACCATGTCATAAATTAATATTCTTTTAAATTATCATAAGTCATAGCAAAACTTGATTTTTATTCTTTTTTTAATAAAATTTACTTCATCACCTTGATTGTTAGGATTATAACAATATTCAAATGAGTAATATCCATACCTTTTGCAAAAATAGCATTGTATTTTATATTTTTTTAAAATTTCTTTCATGTCCATGACCTCGGCCACATCCTCGACCATAACCTCGGCTTCTTTAGTTAGAATTTTCTCCATCACATTCATTATTTTGAGATTCTTGATTGGTCTGATTTCTACCACCTCTTTCTTTTTGTTCACGACCTCTTTCTCTTTGAGATTTTGATTCATCTTTGTTACCAAGAATAAGCTTGGTTTATAGTATTTGCTCTATAAATTTTTCTTCTCTTCTTTTTGTAAGCTTTTTGTTCGTGAAGTTGAATAGAACTCATTAGTTGTTCTAAAGACATTTGTTCCAAATCTTTACTCTTCAATCGTTATAGTAGTAACATCAAACTTTGAATCTAGAGATCTTAGTTTTTTTTTTATTTCTCTTTGATCACTGATTGGTTCACCATTTCATCTAACAATAGAAATAACTTTTAAGAAGTAATTAGAAATAGATTCAAAAATATCTTATTATTATTTTTTAAACTTAGCTCATAAAGCTTATACACGAAGCTTTTTTTACCTTATTCATACCATCTAATGTTTTTTGAAGTATTTCCCAAGGCTCTTTTAAATTCTCTATTAGAGTGATGATCTCGAATATTGTATCACCAAGCCCTTGGTAGTTTATAAATAAAGTTTTTTTTTCTCTTTATTTCTTTTATATTTAAATTATTTTTTTGCTTCTATATTCATTGCTTTTTTTTTTTGCTACACTCTCTATCAATGAAATAGAAAGGAAAAAAAGATAAGACTTTCACACAAAGAAAAATTAGGGTAAGATAAAATATTTTATGTTTCACTCAAAACTTTCTACAAATTCAAAAATTATATGTTTCATGATCCTAAGAGATGCATTATATTAATTACATTCAGTTTTAAAAAATATATTATATGAATTAGAATCATTCTTTTTTAGGAGATTCCTTCAGGAATCAATAATCAATTATCAATTTGATTTATCTTTATAGGCATTTAATATGTTTCTTCTCACAAATCTTTTTCCTAATACAATGAACTTTTTTTATGATACCTTAATAACTTTAATTTCAACGAAAATAAATGAAACGAGATTTGCTCTCATTTAACTTTGCAAAACAAAAAATAATCAGAATTATTATTATGGGACGTCAACTGATACCTGCTCGGATCGCCACCTCTGCATGACGTGTTATAGCGTTACATCCACATGTAAAGGAAGAAACGCTGATGACGTGAATACTGCGCGCTCGCAGTGGCACGTAGTCCCGTGACGACTCGGCACGGGAAGGCTTTTCTACCCGATTCCCTCACCAACCAGAAATGACACCTGATTGGAGAAGAAAGAAGGTAATCCGGGACCCGCATTATCTCCGCCAATCGCATGGCTCACCCGCAGCTGCAACGCAGTGGCGTTTCATTTTATTACTTTCATTTTGTTATCCGTTATCGGGAAATATAAACGTAGGACCGGAACACGACCCTCCCGTGTCCCTAGATGATCCTGTCCGTTGATTCTTTCAATCTAACTTGATCCGGTGATGAGCGTTAGATCTGACATCATCGGGAGTGAAGGGACAGCAAGTAAAGAAGTCGTCACTGTTCTTGAACTCGTATCCCGAGATGGGTGCTCCCCCGCCTCGGGGCAGGACGCTCCTTTTTTATCCTATGAGAGAAAGACCGTAGTGTCTGCTTCCGAACGCGATTAGGCAACGCAGAGCGACGAGACGATACGAGGCGGAGAGTTTGCGAAGGGCGATGGCGGGGAAATTTAGGGAGTTGAGGACGGCGGTGGACGCGGTGGCGGCGGTGGACGCCCACGCCCACAACCTGGTCGACGTTGACTCCTCCTTCCCCTTCCTCCGATGCTTCTCCGAGGCCGAAGGCGACGCCCTCTCGCTCGCGCCCCACACCCTCTCCTTCAAGGCATCGATGATCTGTGCTTTTCTTTTACTCTTTTTGTTCCGATCGATTTTAGATTTTGCTCCTATTTCTTCCCACTTAAATCCGATAAGGGTCGCTTGATTCGTCAAAAGGATCGAACAGAAAAGCAAGAAGTCAATAGGCCTTCACCTTCCATGGAATCTTTGTGGAACCGAACATAATAACCAAGAAATCAAGAATCTCTGGTAGAGATTCTTTGTAGAATCCGACAGAGTAGCCAAGAAATCAAAGTCCCTCGTCTTCCAGGGATTCTTGGTAGCGACGGAGGGTTTTTTTGTCTTCTTGCACGATTCCTTTCTCCTTAGGTCGGGTTCTAGTTGGTGCCGTGATCCGTCAACCTGTGTCGTCTAATATGTTTGGGAAGTATCATCTAGACTGGAGAGGCACGCTGCTTCGGTGACGTAAGCAGATCACGGCTCCTGGTCAACTGGTTAACTTGCATTATCATGCACCCTAGTTCATTCCAACGGCGCCTTGGTTGGTTGGGTTGGTCAAACATGGCTCGGATGAGCAACAGTTGGTTTTGGAATTGACGACCAAATCCTGCCAACATAATCCACCTCTACTTTTGCATTCCGATTCTATTGAACACTCACGTCAAATTTCTGCGTTAAAGGTATTTTATGCAAACCCATCCGAATATATAAAATATAATGAATGCCCCTCTAAAATTGCATATATATATATATATATATATCCCATTATTTCATATACACAAATGTTTAAGTTGGAATATGGATTCATGTAATTCATCTCCTTGGAGGAAAATGTTGTTCATGAAAGCTTATTAACCATAGAGGGCATCTATGATGTTTGCAACTTTGGAGATAAGTGTGAGGGCATTTACTAAAATTTGCCTTCTCTGGTATAATGACTATGTAACCTTGAGTTGATTCTTTAGCAACTCTGAAGTTTTGTTTTGGAAATTTATTTGCTAGCACATCAGAAACCTATATAGATTTTCATCCTCAATATTTGTGCATAATGAATCATATGGTACTCAGAGTAGGGATCATAAATGGCTGTTGATAGCTATCATTCCACATCAGATGTCAGATGCTTGCTATGAAGTAGAAAATCTTGTATGAATTTAATAGTCTTCTGCAAATATGATGTATATCTTTTCTGCAGGATAGACATGCAGAAATGCCTAATGGACCTTTTAAGTCAATAGTAATAGACTTATGGTAGCTGCTGAACATAACAAATTTTTTTCATGTCCTACATTGCAGAGGAGTTTGAGGGATATAGCTGCGTTATACAATTGCAGGGCTTCACTGGATGAACTGGAAAGCCACCGAAAATCCTCTGGATTACTTTCTATCACTGCAAAATGCTTTGAAGCTGCCAATATATCTGCTGTTCTTATTGATGATGGAATTCTGTTTGATAAAATGTGTGACTTGGAGTGGCACAAGTCTTTTGCTCCTGCAGTTGGTAGAATTTTGAGGATTGAGCGCTTGGCTGAAACAATTCTTAATGATGTGAGAATTCCTCATCTGTTATTTTCTTTTATCCTGCTGCCCCAAAAATCAGTTGGTTTGTTGTAATTCATTGTTATGTAGTATTTTAACTGTTTCATGATTTGCTATTATTTCATAGTTTGTAAATTGTAATCAAGTTTTTTTCTTTTTGTAAACTTAAAAGCTATTGTGGTTCTTTTGTTGATTGCCTGGAAAAACCTAAGCTTGGAGTTATAAGCACACAGACATGAGCTATTAAAAGACCATTGGACCTTTTGTTGGATAGTAGCACAATGTGTTCTAGTCAACTTAAAGAGCTCTCAGTATGTGTGAACCTAAACATAAACATTATATTTAATTTCTACACATTTTGTTGGATG
The DNA here is from genome assembly GCA_024322285.1 of Musa beccarii. NCBI lineage: Eukaryota > Viridiplantae > Streptophyta > Magnoliopsida > Zingiberales > Musaceae > Musa > Musa beccarii. The sequence goes on from CM044400.1 coordinate 30,362,717, forward strand.
TGTCTGGCTAGTACTGAAATGAAGATTTAAAGTGTTTTACCTTGGTTAACTTCCAAGGCTTAATGTGACTTGGCAGCTGCAATTATACAAATATTACAAAAAGTTCTACAGACTTTTATTTTTGTGATCATCACTATATTTGTTAATGTTAATCCTCCTCTATGGTTACTATCATTGCTCTTTTATCTTTATGACCTTATTTTTCTTGCCCTGGCTTGATTTAAATCTTTTTAGTATACTGAAAGCAACATTTTGCAGGAGGCTTACGGTACATCAAGGTGGACCATGGATTTGTTCATTGAAACTTTTCTAACAAGGATGAAATCATATCCTTTTTTGTAAATGATATCTTTTGTTTTTGCACTCTCTATATTTGTGTGCCTGCACTGTTCTTGTGACAGGATGCTCCTATTTTGATTTTTTTTCCTAAGCTTGTAACTTACAGTTGCTGATAAAATTGTTGCCATGAAAACCATTGCTGCTTATAGAAGTGGTCTACAAATAGATACAGAGGTCAGCAAAGCAGATGCTGAGAAGGGTCTTCTCGCAGACTTAAATGGTAAATATGGGGAAATAAGTTTTAGATCCATGTATTTTTGGAATATGTATGGTGAACTTTTTAACTAAAGATAATACTTTGTTTTCACAATTTTTCAGCTGGTAGACCTGTCCGTATCAAAAATAAGAGCTTCATTGACTTTTTGTTTATATGTAGCTTGGAAGTTGCTACGTCATTTGATTTGCCTATGCAAGTCCACACAGGGTAAAAAAGCAAACAGAACTTGCCATCTACAAATTTCTAATTTACTGCTAAGGTTTTTGTTTTTTTATCAATTTTACATAAACTGCATATGCCTGATTGTGTGCATGCAACAGTGCTACGATAGCTGATGTTTTATAGTTCTATAAAAGTATAAATAACTCATGAATCTAGTCTCTTAGTGATATTAGATATTGTGCTTGATTTCTAATATCTTTCTCCTTTACCCATTTGAGTGTTTCTCATTCTTCGAGTGCCACACAGTGCCATATACTATGAATAGAGAATAGCATTTAAGTGTTGATTCATGTGTTCTGCCAATGTGCTCTACAACTACTTAAGCACATGCTATATTGAAATTTAATAGCCCTTGGAGAAATAAATCAGCTTTTGTTTGAATTTCAGCTTTGGAGACAAGGATCTGGATCTAAGGCAATCCAACCCCCTGCATCTGAGAAAGGTTCTCGAGGACAAGAGATTTTCCAAATCTCAGATTGTTCTGCTCCATGCATCTTATCCATTTTCGAAAGAAGCATCTTATCTTGCTTCAGTTTATTCCCAGGTTTGACAATTTACTGGAGTTATAACTTTAAAATTCAGTACTTTAGTTTGCAGTTTACTAATTCATTTCAGAAATAGATCTATCTTGACTTTGGATTGGCAGTGCCAAAACTTAGTGTCCAAGGGATGATTGCTTCCCTCAAAGAACTCCTTGAACTAGCACCTATTAAAAAGGTATATCATCTTGTTTCTGTGGTTGCTCTTTAGAAAATCAGTGAAGAATTTTAAATTCCATTGCTTGTGTCTCATGTAAAATTCTTCTTCTATGGTAATGCAGGATCAATAGTATTCTGTCAAACTACAGATTGTAAAACATCCATAATCAATTGTGACATTGCCACAAACTATAAGTTTAGTCTTGGAACTTCAAGTAGTACAATATTGAGTGTTCATTGTTTAACTTTTACTGTCAGATCTTAACGAGTGCATGACTACAAGATATATAAAATTTCCTTTGATGAATTATGTAGTTACTTACCGCATTATCTTTAATCATTTTCGTGTTCACAAATTAATGTAATGCACTTCTGTAATGGTTTGTGCTGAGAACCTTTTATTTTTTCTGTAGTATAAACTTCTCACTATCTGCAGCAGTCTCTTCTTCAACGGCATGATCTTCATTTCTGGAACCAAACTTATAGAAAAGAGAATGATATTTGGTTTTACACTTCAATTGACTCTTGCACCATCTCCCCTTCCCTGACCTCTACAAGTTGATTGAACTGTGCTGTGTCATATTCATCACTACATGCATCATGTGGGGTTTTTAATCTCTGCCTATTAAGTTCACATGATCGTCAACGACTGTCATATTCTGGGCTTTATCATGTGGGCAAATTTACCAAGCATGTATGTTATGAACTCTAAACTTTCACATCATTAGTCATTTGCCATGTTATTCTGAGCAATGAATTTGCATGGGTACCGGACGTCAACTGTAGTAATCTTCCTGGTTTACCAGTTCTTCACCAACATGGGGCCTTGATCACTTTGAACAAAACCTAATTCTAGTGTGTCAGACTCCCACACATTCTTTCTTGGTTTTAAGTGGTTTATCACTACATGCCAGTTAAAACTTCTTTTCTTTAAATGATGAGTGTATTCTGTAACAGTGTATTCTGTAACTCTGTAACTGCTGCTTAGTTAATGCAATATGATTGGGTTAGGATTGCTATAATGTCACATGTGCCTGTGTAATTTGAAGGATTGACCAAACATTATTTGTAACAGGATCTGTAGTTTGATTGTAGCAGCCTCACCAAAGACTCACAATCCTCTCTAAATGCAAATGCACTCTTTAACTGGAACTAGTATCTAATATAAATTACTATATCACAATTTACACCTATTGAACTTATTTGTGACCCATTAATCTCATATTGAAGGATAAGTATCAAGCCATCATCTGAGCAAGACCGTATGAGGGTATCGGTAAGATAGATTAAGGTATTGAGTATTAACCAACCTTACCATTGGCTACTACTGTGGTCCACATTAGACTATGCAGTTCAAGTTAAAAAAACAAAAATGTTCAAGTGTCTTTTTCTTTTTAGAGCCTAAGAAGTGTACATAAGATGTGTAGGTCCACATTCATAACAAAGGCCAACCTCATGAACTCTCTACATTTGGTCGACATGATTCACTCAACTTATTTTTCATTGAAGTAGTGGTAAGATATACCTTCCATTCAGATTCAAACAAGCCCTTAACCTCAACTTTTTTTCTTTTTGTTTGATTTTATGAAAGTGATCACAGGTATAATCACTATACCTGGATCAGCTCTGTCTATGATTTCTTCATCAGACAATGCATCCAATGATGACTACCAAGGATTGATGAAACCACTTGTGCACTATTCACAATTTTCATCAACTTTTTCTGATTAATAGTTTCCTTATCATTTGTATGATGCAATGGACTGCACAAGGTGTTCACTGTTCAGGATAGGTGATCATGATTCATGAAAATTTCTACTGTCTTTCTAAATTTAGCCATAGTATCAATCATCACATACAAAATACATGTCTCATTAACCTCTTCAAGAATTTTCTTGATCAGTTAATATATGCAATGGATACCATAGAGTCCAAATGTCATCTTATGGAACACTATTTATTGGTTACAATAGATCACGAAGATGATTGTGTTTATTCTCATTGACCTCATCTAATATTCACACATTTGGATAACCCCACAAGATTTCATTACTTCTTAAACAAGACATACATAAATTTATCAACCTCTTTTCAACCCATAATGCCACTTAGGGTCTTCAATTCTACATGAGGTTCAAGTCTTTATGCTGGTAGATATGGCCTGAAGAAGGCATCGGTATAACAAATGGTTAATGTGGTAGAAGTGGAACCGCACTACTATAAGGCAACCATTTTGTTTTTTTCCTATTTTTCTTGTCATAAGCATAAAATAGGATTGGTGTCTCTGATATTTGGGCCTTCCACCTTGACTTCATCTATGTAAAAGTCCTGAACATCATCGTCATGCTTCCTGTCTCCTGAGGAACTGTTTTGAAGTGATGACCTAATCTTCGCAATCATTATCGAGGCTGAGAGAACTTGATCACTACTAATACTGCACATGGAGGTGCCAGTAGGACCTCTATATTATCGAACCTCGGACTGCCACTATCTTTTGATTAAGTAATTAATTCAACTGTGCATGTGAAGTAATAATTTTAACTCTGAATGTGGGGTGAATTTCACCATTTTGATCCCTAGACTCATCATAAGCTGCAGGTTATTGATGTGTGCCTATTAAAATATATTCTGTTCTTTTAACTTGCTTCTCGGAAGCTTTTTCTCATCTAAGTCTGGCTCCACCCTTCTATTTTCCAAAAGGCTTCTGTTGTTTATTACATTGGGGAACTTTTTTGCTCTACTTTTTTCAATCTGAAGACCTTTTTTGCCTAGTGCCTACATGTGTTAAGATCTTGTATTTTCTCCAAACTCTCCCCATGTACTACCATCATCAATAACAGTATGATCTATAGTGAAACTACAAATAGTTTATCGTATATTCCACTCAATTAAATTATGTGAAAGAAATCCACTCATTAAAAAAGATAAACATATTAAAGAAAAGGGTGAATGTGTTGTTAGAAGATTCACCAAATCAGCTCAAATGAGGTCCCTTTCCATGCCACGTATGATTAGATGTAATAGGCCTAGCCATTATTTGTGTAAATTAAAGAAAACTTTGTATCTCAGTTTAGACTAATGAAAAAACTATAGAAATTGCATTATGGTGAGTTCCACCAAAGTCACCTATACTGGGCTTATAAAAATTGAAAAAAAAACTTTTCTAATATATACAGGAAAAGATTGTCCCCATGTCTACACTAATTAAAGTGATTCCATGTTATTGTTATGGATGTGTATTCTTAAGGGAATTCTATTAATGATTTGTCTTTGTTCTTGTATCTTAAAATAGTAAAATGTTGGAAGCTTCAAATTTCTATGTGCCATACATTTGTTAGTAAACAAGGCCTATTAGTGCTATGAATATTGCTAAATTTATTGGATCTTTCCAATCTTTGAAGAAATTCTCTACAAATAAGCATCTATAATGGGTTATAGAAAATAGGAATTCTTTCCTTTTCCTACAAAACTCAATTACAGTCAAGCCTATTTTATGGATTGAATTAATCTAATTGTTTGTTAGAGAAAAGGTGTGTAATATATATTATACGAATAAAAATTATTCATTTACTAAAAGTAAAAGAAGAAAGAAAACACAATTCTCTCTAATAAGTATCTGACAATTGATGGCTCTCTGCTGGGATAAGAACCAGGCCATAGGTTGCTTCGAAAATCAATAACTTTCAGATGCATCTTCAGAATATTAGTCTGTAATTATTTTGATATCAACATCATCACTTGGTAGTTTGAGGCTTTGAGCCGCTATTATAACTTTAAAGATTAAGTTGATGATAAATTGCATATAGCTTTATTCATTCAACATTTCGTGATTTGTGATGTGATGAATTTGTTTCTATGGTACTTGTATACTGACACTTCATAGTGGTGTGTGTCACTTAGTGTACACAAGCTTCCTAAGTTTTTAAGGGACGATATTTTCTTGTCTTATTTGTAGATCACTGAATGATGATACTATTACTATGTCTGATGAGAAATATACTTGTAGGTGATGTTCAGTTCTGATGGCTATGCCTTCCCTGAGACTTTCTTTTTAGGTATGTCCTAAAATTTTATATATCATTTAATGATAATTGTCATTTGCCTTCAACTTGTCTGTAACAATTATATGTTATTGCTTACACGGTTGTAATAATCAAAAGTTGTGAAGAGCCTTCCAGCTTTCTTTCTTTTATAACGTTTTAAGCCCCCATTCATTGTTTTACCACCAATCAGAATTTTAACATCTAGTCCCAGTTCAGCTGTAATTGGCCCTATGGAGTATGGATACAAACAACTACTTGTTTAGCTCCCATTCCTTTTTTAATGACATGCTTGTCTGTTTTACATTGATATTTTTATCCAAACAACTCTATGTGCTAGTGTCTGCAGCCTGTTAATAATATCATGCAAGTCTTATTCCTTGACCATCAAATAATAAAATCATGATATTGTTACTTTGATGATTTTTTGAGATTTTGTGATTAACTTACAAATTTCTTCTCTTTATGATGCTAAAGATGACATTTTTTGATCTACTAATAGAAAACAGATTGGTTTTTTACGGAGCTTGTGCCAAAAAATTTCTTGATCAAAATTTGATAATCTAGAACTTCTCTATTGCTAAACTTGGATAATCACTATTCTCTAGTATGTTATTTTTGAAGTTAATGTTGATCTGACCTAATTTAATAGGTGCCAAGCGGGCACGTGAAGTAGTTTTCAGTGTTTTGTCAACTGCATGTGATGATGGTGATCTTACTCTTCCTGAGGCTTTAGAAGCAGTTGAGGATATCTTTAGAAGGAACTCAGTACAGCTTTACAAACTGCATGATGTTGTCCAGAGCTCAATATCTCTCAACAAGACTTCTATGATTACTTCACACCCAGATGGTATAGCATTTGTTCGTATTATTTGGATAGATGCATCGGCTCAACACAGATGTCGTGTGAGTAATTCTTTTGATAGAATCTGTCATCAATAAGGGACATGGCATTCTATTTTTTATAAGCTACCTTTGTTATTTTTTTGTTAGTTTGAAATTGAAAACCAATGATTTTAAAATCATAAATATACTTATCAACAAAAGCAATTTGATGAAGCTTAAAATTATATGCTCTTATAGATAGAGGATACATATTGTGAATTTATTAGATTATAGTATAAGCTTCAATATATTTTGATCAATTAAACACATGTTTTGTGATTTTCCATCTTTATGTTACATTAGGTTCTGTCATGACTGGAATTAAATAAGTTTTCTTTTGTTTGTTGTATCATTATGTTTGACAGTAATTTATCCTTGGCAAAACTAAGTCAGCTAGAGAGGCAAGATACCATTCAACTCTAGGTATTGATATATCAATATGTGCCATTGGTAAACTGATCCACATTCACATTTAGATAGTTTGACTTCTTGTTAGTAGTATACATCATATATTGTGACATAGCCTTTTGATAATTTACACTTGCAATTGTTCCCAAAGTTTGACACTGCATATTTTGCAACCTATGATATTCCCGAAATCACATCTGAAGAGTGAGGACTCAATGCTTTTGTGGTTGTTTGCCAAGGTTATTTAATTCTATGTCCTTAAAAGGGGTGGTTCAGTTAATGAGATTCCTGCCAAAATGGAGGGTCAATACACAGCCTTAACCTTGCAAGAGAGGAGGCTGTTTCAATGACCCAAACTCTTGACACTCAAGTTGCAAAAAAGAACCTCACCATTATACTGAAGTTTTCTTTCTCAAGAATATCTATACTATGTTCAGTTAACAAATATGCCACAAAATGAACTATGCTGAAGATAGTCTATCTAGTAATGGATTCCAACTGGATGGACTGAACCTAACACAAGCATAAAGGTGGGTAACAAACAAGTGTTAAGAGTGCTGCATATCCTGTTGCTTAAGCATCGAGTTCCTATAAAGATGACAAATGCCTTGGGTGTAATGAACGTCTTTAAATGTTGAGATGCTGTGAGCATGACATGCATTCTATTCTTTAGTGTACCAAATGATGCCATAATGAAAGTCACTACATGTATTACATGGCATAAAATGTAGTCCACACTAATAAATTTATTTCAAATAATTAAATTATTTATATTGTCGTGCCTGGCATGAGGATGTGATTAGTTTTGTAAATGATCCTTTTTGTTGATTACTGCATCTTAAGTTATAGCTGGATTATATTTGCTTGATGTGCTCTAACCCAGGTAATACCAGTAAGGCGATTCTATGAAGTTGTTAAGAACTCAGGAGTAGGGTTGACTATGGCATCAATGGGAATGACTTCATTTTGCGATGGTCCAGCAGATGGAACCAACCTAACAGCCGTTGGAGAGATCCGACTCGTACCAGATTTGACAACAAAATACAGGATTCCTTGGTACCAATTCCTTATTTTGTTGTCAATATTTTATTATGTTAATAATTTCCTTGTCAATCTCTGTGGTAAATATTACTGAAACAGGTAAAGCTTTATTTTTTTGCTGACTTTGAAACCTACAAGTCCTGGAGGCAAGAATTATTGATTCTCACAGTGATGCCATGCCAAACTAGGGTGTCATACCATGTGGATCTTGTACTGGCATTGGCATGCATGTTTGCTGCATGCTGTGCCTCTGTGTATAGTTGGCTACATCTGTTATTCAGGGGAATGATTGCAGCTTAACTTGGTTGGCATATGACATGACATCATGATCATGCAATGGAAGTTCAATTTCAGCATGCCATTCACCATACTATTTGCACCATAAATGATTCTCGCAAGAAACTTCACAATCCACATGAGAAGGTGATAATTGTCTAAATTAGATAATGCAGTTTCAGTAACCAAATGGTGTTAATGTCAAAGAAATAGAGGCATATATTTTATGGATATCATTGGAGAAATTGCATTAATAACAACCATGTAATCCATGCCTAGTTACTTGTTAAACTTTCAACTGCTGACTGTTTGCCCTTATGAGAGCTGGTCTGGCACTTGGTAATGGTTAAAGGTTAAGCAACATAATATTGTAGGCTTTTTGCTACTGAATAAAAAGAATAAAAAGGAATTGTTTTCTGTCTAAAAATTCAGTAAGCTTTTTTTCTGTGGTCTAAGCTTGAAATAGTCAAATGTTAATAATTACTATGCACAAATACAGTCGATTAATATTTGTCTCATGGATGAATGGTTGAAATGATATACTATCAAAATAGAAACAGATGCAGTCCAGCAAATAAAAATGGATGTCTTCATCATATGACAATGAAAGGGTGAAGTATGATTGAGAAAGCAAATTAGTGGTGAGCTAGAGTAGAGAACATTATACCGTAGTAATTTTCTTTGAAAACCTGAAATTCAGCTTGACAATTCTTCCATAAGCTCTGTGAGTTTGACTTCTCAGTATTTCGCAAGCAGATAGCCTACGTTTCCTTTTAAACTCACTTTGACTTATGTTTGTGCGCTCAATTTTCAATTAGAATTTTCACCTTTCCTACTCCAGAACTTTGTCTTACCACTTCATTGTGCTTGATACTGACAATTTTCTGAAATGATTCGTCATAGTGATAATTATGTAGGTAAAATCTTGCCTTCCAAATTGAATATATTTTTTGTAAAATTCTTTAATCGAATTGCTTCAGTTCTCATCTCTAAGTTTTATTTAGATGTGATTCATTAACGAAATGATTAAATGCTATATTTACCCGAATCATGTCGGTTATGTTTAGAGCTGTTTATTTTTTAACAGGGCAAGCCAAGAAGAAATGGTACTGGCTGACATGCAAATAAGGCCTGGTGAAGCTTGGGAATATTGTCCAAGAAACTGCTTGCGGAGACTGTCAAAAATCTTGAAAGATGAATTTAACCTGGTGAAGTACAACTTCATAGTACATTAAGCATCTGAAGTTCTAAACCATCAACTATCACTAATGAGTGGTTTTTATATAGGAAATGAATGCAGGATTTGAAAATGAGTTTTATCTTCTAAAAAATGTCATAAGGTACTTTCGTTGAACACTTAGTTTTGGATGCTTATACATTTTGGCTTATTTCCAAGAAGCTTATGCAGAGATGGGAAAGAGCAATTGGTTCCATTTGACAAAACACGGTACTGTTCTACTTCAGCATTTGATGCTGCATCTCCTATGTTACAAGAAGTTAACTCTGCTCTTGAATCCATGGATATTTCAGTTGAGCAGGTATTATTTTTGGCTCATCAAGATCTCCCCCCCTACCACCCCACCCCCCATGCAAACCCTGCCCCCCCACCCACCCCCACACCCTTTTTGTCTCATCTAGATGTTGTCTTGTTGACATGCTGTGGACATATCCACCCACGAACAGTAATAGTTAAATATTCTCAAGATATGCGATCTAAAATTTAAAACATAGCAACAAGACAATCTTATATTCCATCAGAATTATTGATTTTTATTTCTGTGCGATCTCAATTTAATTAATGGGCATGGACACATTAAACGTTTGCAAATTTTGCTACATTCCTTTTTCATTGTCACATATTCAATTGATACTTTGACATAGCTAATCCTATTCTTTTTATCTTTTATCATGTTTCATACCTTGTATAGAAAGCATGATTATCACAAGGCTTTTATGAGATACACATTCTCCATATAATTGGAAATAGAAAATTCTGTTTTGTAGCATAAATCGCAATTTTGTAGTTCTTAACTCCAATTGAATTATAACGATCTAAAAAGCAAGGTTCGTCGTACGAGTCCGAATCGGTGTACCGAACGATTAGTGGTATGGTGCATACTACTCCATATTGACGTATCGTGTGTTGGTAAAAAATCTTGAGAAATAGAAAAAAGTTAGATTAGGGTTATTAATTTGGAAATAAAATAAATTTAGTATTATGTTAGCAAAAATAGTCTAAATTAGGAAAGAACAATGACACATATCTTTTTCGAGCTTTGAGGATTATCTTTGTGGTGCGTTCCAGATTGTTCATTCATTGATATTGAATTATCTACAAAGAAATTATTTGAATTATTAGATTGTTTGTTAAATAACTTAAATTTTAATATTCAAATGAATCAAGTAATTGATTGATGGATATACCCGATTTTGTCACAAAAAAGAATAACAGGACTCCATGGATGGTGGATCATCGTGTATATTTGTATATCAATTTGATATGTTTGTCGGATCCAACCATGAAATTGATCCCATAACATAGTATTTTGATACACCGTATGCTATTGGTGCATCATTGTGATGATGGTCATAGTCTGATCATCATGAATTACATATGTCCGAGGCGGCAATTAAGGCAAGTACGATTGTAACAAGTATTGGTGCGGAGGTTGGAGAATGCTGGAATTTCTACTTTCACCACTTATATGTTGCTTTGTATCATGAGATTGAGCATTGTGTTATTGTTTGGAAAAGAATGACCAACTATCAATGTACTGCTATTGGCCATAAGACTCTACATAATACGATGGCTATGAATATGATTAATTACTTTCTAATTAATTATTCTACAATCATAAATACCTCAAATAACATATTAAACATGGAGAATATAGAATAGGCATAATCATATTATAAATCATCAAAAGTCGAGAAAAAATTATATACTTTTGATTATAGAGTTCTTCCTCTGGCTTAGGTGTTTATCCTCTCTAATTAGCCTTCCAATCTTGATCTAAACCACAAATCGCAGTTTTGTCAAGTTTTAAAAGAGTGCAAATGTGAGAATGAAAGAAAGAGATTGAGAGAATAAGAGAGTTTGAGAGAGTGAAAGGGGATGAAAGAGGGGGGAGGAAAGGGTTTAAAAACCCTTTTAAATGGATTTGATCGTTGGAACTTGTCAGATCTCAGTTGTTCGTCGATAACGATCGAATTTTGACTGTTCTAATCGGTATAGACCCTGTATCGAGCGATATAGGGTCACTTAGCATATACCACTCGGTACAGGGTGGTTCACGACTTCACATACCAATCCCCTATCGGATTGGTACGTATCACCCATACTGGGCGGTATACTGAGGCACAACAAACCTTGCTAAAAATACATGTGATTATAGAACTTCTATCCACCTTTCTCTTTTCTGCAATAATCATTTATCGCAATCTTCAAATTATTAACAAAATCTATAAGACACATACGGTAAAAGAATTTTATTTGTAATCTTTAAGGATAAAGATTTTGAAGGACATAATGGGTTTTTACCTGTCTGAAATTGTTGGACTCGTTTGTTTGCCAATGTTCAAGATCATCATTTGTTTTCTCTGTGCAAATAAGGTCAATTAGTTCTAATATCCATATGGTAGACAAATTTTTATGACACTCTTGTTAAAGTACGTAGTTTAAATTGTTTGGCTAATGGGTAATTTGTTGATTGAAGCACATATTCTTTTTCATCTGTGTTTTATAGTGTTTATTTCCCTTGGTACAGTTATTTTTAGTTGTGGTTTCTTTCTTGAGACAATTATTTATTCAAGCTTTTCTGTGCTAATAGCTTCATGCAGAAGCTGGACAAGGTCAATTTGAACTATCACTGGGGCATAAAGATTCTGGTCTTGCAGCTGATAACTTGATTTATGTTCGTGAAGTTATTAGGTCCATTGCAACAAAGCATGGATTATTGGCTACCTTTCTTCCAAAGTATGTTCATGCTATATATCTCTATTGATATATTGATTGTATTATGCAAGTGATCAAAACATACGATGATTGCATCATGCAAGTGATCAAAACATATGATGATTGCATTATGCAAGTGTTGCTAGTTCCAGATATTATTTTAAGCAAAATGTATTAGTGTCAGCATGAACCTATTTTCAGAG